>MQRK01241378.1:0-13099 GCA_001938485.1 Girardia tigrina | reverse complement strand
ATATATATATATATATATCATATTTAGTCAGCTGACCGTTACAAATAAATTATATTTTATAAATTATTACAATAAATAACCAATAAAAACCAATGATCACTTAGCTACCATAAAAAAGTGAATAAAAACTTAAAACTTACAACGGACATCTCTATCTATGATTTTGTCGTCTATCAATCGACTATTCTCAATCTACTTCAATCACATCCATAAGAAAAATTTATTTCCATCCCCGAAGAAAAGACGCGGATCAGTGAATCGAACTTCATCTGTCCGAGTCAACAAAGGAAATTTTCAACAGCTATTTTTTTCTAGGTCAGTGGAAGTTTTGGATCGATCTCAAGTGTCAAGAACTATATTTCCCGCCTCGTAAAGAAATAACTAAATATTTTGTTTTAGTTCAAACTTTTCTTTGTTTACTAATACTCATTTTCTGTGATTCAAGAACTCATACTTCTTTTTTTCTTCTGTTGTTTTGCTATATGTAATTCATAATAAAGTTTGTGATTTCATTCATATTCATTATACGAGTTTACTATTTTAAGTGAGTCTATTGATTCAGTCACCGAATCGATCGGTTTCCCTGACAAATATTTTCATTCAGTCATTGTTACTTTTTTTACTTGTCATTTCATATACAGTTTACCCAATTATACCTTTTACAATTCAATTTCACACAAATGAAAATATGAAAACATAAATGAAAATAAATATTAAATTTAAATCGAAGCAGGATGTTATTTTATTTTATATTATTTTATTATTATCATAACTTGATATTTTAATTAAAAATTATTAGATTATTTTTTGTTTGGTTATGATATATGGAAACTGTCATTTTTTTTATTTCAGTATTTGTTTTGATTTTTTTGTAATTAAGTTGTAACTATATAATTATTTAGAGTTTTAAGTAAAATTAAATATTATTTTTAATTTTTTGAATAATTTTAGATTTAAGTGAAATTAAATATTATTTTAATTTGTTTTGCTTTTTTCGTGATTATGTTTTTAATATATCATTTTTGAAAAGGACAATTTTTAAATTTTTAATTAATTAATTTTATTGTCATTTATATTAGTTGATGTTTAGTTATTATAAAGATTTGAATAAAAGTAAATATTATTATAAAAATATTATTTAAAATATTATTTAATATTATAAAAAAATAGTTAAATTTTTATAATATCGCTCAATATAAGTTTTAACTGTATTTTTATAATATAGTTACCCTTTCACTGGACCATCTTCTTTACCAATACATAACAATTCTTATTGTATATATAATTAATGCTATTCATTAACTTTTGGGAAATAAGGACTATATCAAATCTTCCTAGTGATTTGTGATAGAGATTAAGGTTTGAAATTCTTCCTTAATTTTGTGAAGAGATGTCTGATGTGATATTCTTTTTATTGTCTGATTTGAAAAGTTTTATTTAGCTTTAATTTATTTATATACGCTTACTTCAGTAACCCTCAACTTTGGCAGGATCCTTTCGCATCCTCAATTGCAAGATGGTATTTCAAAGAACCTGGCCTGTCTAATGTTGGTATTGTATTCCCTAGACTACGTAGATAATAACAATATATAATTAATATACAAAATAAGGCAATTTAAGACTGAAATTATCAGAATTTAAATTACTTCAGAAGTTATTTTTATATATCAAAATATATAAAATTTAACTAAAATACTATTTGATTCGCAAATATATTTTATAAAAAAAGTTACCCTTTAGAAAATGTAAATTAAAAGTTTTTATTTTCCTTTTTACCTAGCTTTTTGTTTTGTTATATTCATACGTCTTGAAGTTTATAAAAATATAAATAATCCAGTCTTATTTAATATTACAATACAATATTTAACAGGTTCGACTTGAGAATGAATAGGGGGAGAAACATTTTTTAAGTAATGCTATTTATTAATACTTATCTTTTCTATTAATCCTAAAATTTATATTACAAATTAATTATAAAATACATATTATTTTTAAATGAAAAATTACATTTACATGTTAGAATAAGAGACGTCTTTTTTGGGATTTTAATGCTTTGATTTCGCGTTTTTGTAATAAAAATTGTACATTATATTTATTATATTATATTATTATATTATTAATTATATTAATTTATTATATTATTAAAAAGAATTTTATTAATTTTTGATTTTTAAATAAAATCAAGTATATTTAATTTTTTTTACTAGTTTTAAAAAAATTAATGAAAAAAAGTTCACAAAAAAGATATAAAAATAAAATTTTTATTTTAAGAAATTTTTATTTATTATTATTTAGGGAAATATATAATTATTTATTTAATAGTTTATAGTAATTTATGAAACGTCACACTGTTTCTAATTCTTAAAGACTTTTTTCAAACAAAATTTCAAAAATATTTATATAAAATTTATTTTTTTGTTTTAATTAATATTTTGTTTATTTTTTCTTCAGAATAAAAATAATTACATGTAATTTTTTCGTGAAAATATTTTTAAATCAAAATTTTTTTTTCATAAAAAAACTACAGAGCAAAATGGTTTTTAATTAATTATAATGTTGATTAAAAAATATTTTCCGAAAATGATTTCAAAGAAAGGAGTTCATATTTAGAAACATTTTTTAAAAGAAATATATGAAAAATTATTAAATTACATTAAATTTATATTTAAAAGTCAAAAATTTGATTTGGAAAAAGTATTTTAAGTTTATTAATATTTTGTCTACCTTTAACTTTCAGCCTTATTCAAGTGATTTTATTCCTTGGTTTCTGCGGAGCTCAACGACAGGGGCTCAGTCAACTTAGAGGGTTGTTTAAGCTAAGAGCGAGAATTTGACTTTTAACCGTAGTTTTAAATCAACCTTTACCACTAGTTTTATTCCATTCTTTTTATTAGCTTACTTTCTGTATATATATATATATGTGTGTGTGTGTGTGTGTGTGTGTTTATATCCATGGAATTTATAAACCTGTTTTAAAGACTTTCTACTCAATCAATTTTCTCCAATCTTTGCACACTCACTCATTCTCGATGACAATAAATGATTATGTAAAAATTTCATCGAAAAAAAACTTTTTAACATCCCAAAATGGGAAAAAACGGAAAATTCGGAGTTCCAAAACAATATTAATTGCAAGATATCTACTTATAAATTATAAGTAGTTTATATTAATTTTATGTGTATAATTAAAAAATTTTTAAATTTTAAAAATTTTGTTGGCAAAGTAAAGTTCTGTCTGCATAAAGAAGGGATATAAAAAATTTAATTTTTTGATTTACTATTTTTTAAAATAGATTTAAATACTTTTATGAGAGCTTGACTAGAAGTCATTTTTGATTGAAATGAACTAAATATAGCATAAAATTAATAATAAAATTATAATAATAATCAAGAACACAATTATGGATTTAAACACCTTTATTTTCATCACAGTTTTTAATTCGAAATCTCACTAAATTGATAAAAATTTCGATAATGAATCGTTTTAAACAATTATTCGAACAAATTTTCTTCATATACATTTAAACTACTTTCAAATTTTGTTTTTAAAAATTCATTTAATAATTTTAATTTGTAAATCGATTTAAAATCCAGTTTAAAATTATTTGCTTAATCAAAATTTTAAATATTTCAATATTTTATGATTTAACATTTTAATAATATATTTTTTAAATATTTTGTGTTGTAATTAAATATATATATATCATACACAAATATCCAAAACAGAACTTTTCCACCTGGTTGGAAAAGCGCATTCAAAATACTGAACTCAACACACCAATGTCCACATACTAAATTTAAAATAGTTCTAATTATAATAATAATAATAATAATAATAATTTTTTTAAAATTCATAAATAAAATGCCAATCTCAAAGCTTCCATAACACTTAATTAAAAATATGAAGTTTTGAAGTCTTAAAACTCGTGCTTTTATTTTATTTCATAATGTTTGAAATGATATATTTATTCTAAATCTCTTACTAAATTCGTTACATATATGTAAAATTGAAATAATTTATTTTGAAGACTTTATATTTTTTTAAATAATTTAAGTAAGTTTCTTCACTCAGGAAATGAAATTACTGGAGTCTGTGAAAGAAAAACATATTTTATAATATTTATCATTATTATTGTTAATAATTATAAAATTATTATATTTCCCCATTAATTAAATTATTTATTAATATAAACGCTGTATAAAATATTAATTGTCACATTATAATATATATTATTTTAATATATATTATTAAAATATTTATCAGTATAAAAAAGGAAAATTTTTACTGTGACATTTTTCAAAATAAAAAAAGTAATTAAATAAAATAATGCTCAATTAAAAATTTTAGAAAATTTCTAAATTTTTATTACAAAACTATTTCGGGGTCGAGAACAGAGTTAACATTTGACTCTCTTTTTCTTATTATATATGCGATGTATGTGTGTATGTATGTTTGTTTTTGTGTGGAATTACCTCTTTTTCTTGTCTTTTTGCGTAAGCCTTTGTAAATCCTGATTACTTATAGTTACAGAGCGAAAACTTTAAACATAAGCTATTTCCAACTATCGTCGAAAGCGATCAAACAT
The DNA here is from genome assembly GCA_001938485.1 of Girardia tigrina. Taxonomy (NCBI): domain Eukaryota; kingdom Metazoa; phylum Platyhelminthes; order Tricladida; family Dugesiidae; genus Girardia; species Girardia tigrina. The sequence continues at coordinate 8,513 of MQRK01241378.1, read as the reverse complement.
TCACAGCAATATGACAATCCTATAATATTTTATCCCTGTGTTTAGTTTCTTACAATTTTTAAAAGTTTATTTTTTAAAAATTGAACAGATTTATTTATTAAGGATTCGTAAAATATTAAAAATAAACAACTTTCAAAATTATCAAACTTACCATTGATTTATTACTATTTCCTAATAATTATAAACAAACTAAAATTTTGATTTAATGTTTAAATTTGAAATTTCGATTTTATATTTTTATGATAAATTCATAATTACATAAATTACAATTTTTGTCATTCATATTATTATATTTTATTATTCTTGTTCAGTTTCTGCCCATGACACAAGACATGACTTGTTAGAATACTCTTTCAACGTCGACCCAGCGGGCGAACGAGGAGTCTTCATTGACAAACGAGGACTGAGAATACTTCGAATGGGAAAACGTAATGAACTCTTTGATTTATTGAACAAAAGAGGAATGCGTCACATGAGACTCGGATAATTGTAACAAAGATTAGAAAACAAATAATTCCATATATTTTCTAGAAATAAATTTTTGACAAGACTTATTTATCTGTCATTTTTGTTACAAAAGAAAATTAATAAATCGGCATAAAATTTCTTTTGATAAATTTCTTTAAATCATTATCAGATAATTGAAATGTTAAATTGTTAAGATGCTTAGAAGTTAGCGCAAAAGTTATTTTCCTTAGTAGTATCAGGAATGTATAAATAAATTATATATATGAACTCAATGGAGTAATATATTAAAATCTAACATAGAAATGTAGACCCTTGTATCGCGAACTGAAGTTCTAATGATGAAAGGTTTAGGGGTGATCATCTCTCCATGAAAATGATACAATGATTGAGGCCATGGTCTCTTAAAATTAAGAGTTTAATTGAATTTTATTTTAATATCGTAATATAGTTACATATCTTGACAGTTTAACATAATGACATGAACGTTCTAAGACAATGGCACTGTGGAACACTATAAGTATGTAAACATAACACTAACAGTCGGTACACCCATCATTATCAAACACTATTTATAACGGGGATGACCAACCTGCGACCCTAGGGCCGCATGCAAACGCTTTAAACATTTTTTCGGTCCGCGAGATAAATCACAATTTTACAAAAATATATTCACAATATATTGAAAAATATATTACAAAATATATGGTTGACTTACAATGCAATTTTGAATTAAAACACATTTTTGAAACATCTAAATCAAAAATATATTTTATTATACTTACTTCAGAAAAGAAACATTTTCTAATTTGAGAAGTATGGTACAAAAAGTTGTTATTGCTTTTGGTTCAACTTACACCGGCGAAATTCGAAAATGAAATTGACTAAACACAAAACACGGTCAAACATAAAGGGCGCTAAACTACACGACCAATTACGATGTGCAAATAGAAATCGATTTGTAAGAGCTAAGAGGAAGAATGGAGAATAAAATATCGCACTAGTAACATAAGTATGTTTTATTGACTTCATTCTTTTTATTTTACTTATATTTATACATTTCTTTACAATGTGCATTCAGTATCATTATTATTATATTATATATGTTAATACACAATAATAATAACTCATTAAGTTTCATCCTTTCACTCCAAAAAATATCCATTATGGGTTAAAATCTCATATGAAGTTATATAATTTAAAATGCGGCCCGCGGAGTTATGATTGTTTTCCACAGTGGCCCGTACGATCATTTGAGTAGGCCACCCCTGATTTATAGTTTAAATTACACTGTTAACAGTGTTTACTTAATACAGAAACGGTCTTCAATCGGGAACAGATTTACTGTGGTAGAGACCTCTACGTGGATGGAGGCCGTTGTTCGGCTAAATCTGTCGAATTATCATATTAAAGTTTTTAATTTTTTAAAAACTCTTTTTGTCCAATTATATTTTAATATTTTAAATTAGTCTAAGATCAATAATATCCCATAAACGTTTGTAAAATTTTCCTTTTGTTTGATTTTAATATATTTTAAAAGCTTATTAAATAAGAAGAGATTTGCATGCTATCAAACCCTATTTCTTAACCGATTTTTACTGTTCCAAAAATGTTATTCTCCATCTTTCATGAAAATATTATTTTTTGATAATGATTTTGTATTATTGAAATCCCAGCTTAAATTTTTATTTTTTAGTTGTCATAAAATATAATTATTACACAAAATATAACCAATTTCAATAATATTTTTAACTGACATTTATTTTTTGTATTTACTTTCTCGCTGTGTTTTACATATACTTCATCATATTTTTAGAGCATTGTATAAAGTAGTTAAAAAAGACGATATTGTACTCGGTATGTCTATATGTATATGTACGTATGTGCAAGTTAATGGATACTGTTCTTTGAATTTACAATTTAATATATTTTGGATAGGTGTAATCAATCCTAATACGCATGAAGAAAAAAGGATTTCCACAAAAGGGGTCTAAATAAGGTTTTTCATCGTGGTTTTTTTGATATTTTTAGTCGCCATCAGACGCATTCAAGACCCCATAAACTATATATTTGTTGATATGTCTCGTTCCACCTGATTTAAACTGATATAATAACTCATGTTCATTCAGATTTATTGTAGGTTATTCAATGTCAAATGTTTAATTTTCGCCGTTTTACTCATTAAAACTTGCATATAATTATGAATTTTAATTGCTTATGTAAGTCTCAGGCTGACCAAGGTCACTGAAGATCAAATACTTCATCTTTTAATTAAAGTTTAGGCGATCAAGAGTTTCATAGAAAAGTTGATTTTGAGTCATAAAGTTATGATCTTTAAAATGAATATGTCCTTTGCGTTATTCACTACGGTGAGTACTGATTAATATTATTCTGTTTTTTACGGTCTAGAGAACTAGTAATATCTTGTCATCATTATTAAGAATCAAATTTATTCAATTCTTTAGCCATATCTCTGTTATATTAACCTTTCAATATTGATATTATAAATGTAGCTACTCATTATCAGTCGTTTCTAATTATCTTTTTGGTAATGTTTTTCTCTGTCTGAATTTCACATTCGCTGCGTAGTTATTCTATCTGTAGATATTGGAACATTTCAAAAAGATGTAACCGTGACCTCATGTATACATGATTATTGTGTGCATGTGTTAGCCTTTCAAACATGCGTTAGATGCATATGTATATACGTGTAATGCGTAAGTGTTGTTTTCAAATTACTGTACATTGTCAAAGGTCATAATTTCATTATCTCGTCTGCTGAATAGTCTGTCAACATGTCCTCGAAGCGGTAGACCCTCTCCTTCTCTTCGAAAATAGAAATAATAGAAGCTATAGAAAAAGGAACAAGAAACATCAAGGTGGCGGAACAGTTCATAATTCAAATAAGTATTTTCCATTTATGATTTAAAATTTTTGATAAAAATTAGTTTACGTGTCCAAATACACATAAATTTGGGTAGTGTACCTGTTGGATTCAACCAGGGGGAAAGGAAGAGGATTGAAAATCAAAAATATCAAGTCAACAATGTTTGTAATGAAAACGAGCAAGTTTACAAATATCAAGCGTAGTTAATGAACAGACAAATAATCGGTGGAATATAATTCAAATGATGATTTCAAACAAATTAAAAAAACAAAACAAAATCGCGTTGGAAATGTCATCCCAATAAATCTTCACAGCACGATATTGTTGGCAATTACGAGTAATTTGATTTAATCACAAAAGTGTGAAAAAAACTTTAGAATTTATGAATTGTGAAATGAGTACAATTCCAAATTTTGCAATTAACTTTCGAAAAAATCTTCCAATCGATGATATTGTCGATATCAGTGAATTCCAAACAAACGACAATGTTTTAACGTGTTCGTGTCGATGATCCTTGACTCTCTTGCGATTATTCGATTGAATTCTTTTGAAATGAATATTAAATGAAAGAAAAAAACTATATAGTTTAAATAATAATTAAAACAATCCATTTATTAAAAATGAAGACAATAAAAAAATATACTGTATAGATTTTTTTTAAAAAAATGTAATTTGTTGTATAAAAAAATTGTTAAATATTGATTGTGATTTTCGTTTTAACGGTGAGTTGTTTAAATCAATCATTTTGAAGGTACAAAAATTTGGTCGGAATTTAAATTTGTTGATTAAAAATTAATTTAGATGTGATTGAGTAAAAAGATTGTAAATTTTGGCATTTAATTGTTATTGCTGCACAAAAATATCGATTATGATTTGCGTTGGATTTGATGATAAAGGTTGTAAATATTTTCAAGTGAAAAATAAATTGTTTGGAGAGATATCTTGGTTGTTTTAAAGTGAAAGATTTCATCGCGGTGCCGGATTTGATTGAGACAACAAAATCGGCCGACATTTTCATATTTGTGTTGCCACGTCGAATTTTGGGAAGAGTTCCATGTCAAAATATAATTGCCGTTTCGAATAATTTCAAGACGATTAATGTTCTTAATTTGAAAAATGGTAAAGAGGGATTTTTGGACTGTGGCGATAATTTCACAGAAAATGTTTATAATGTAAAGAGTTGCACGATATATTTTTTGTGCTCTAGTGATTGTTGTGTCGTTTTTTGGAGCTGGAAAGACATCGAGTTAAGACTGTTGAGTAGAGAGAGTATCGATTGTCTGTGGCAATATTCTCTGCCGACTGGCAACGAGTTCTCGAGAATTTATCAAATTATTTCTATACTTGTGAATGAAAGTAAAGACACAGTTCATATTGTTTTTTCGGATGGGGCTATCCATGTATTGCGCGTGAAAGATAGCGAATGTACACAGTACGTTCGGTGTTTTCGATCAAATAACTGATCAGTATTGCCTCTCACTACTACAAAAGATTTTATGCTCATCGCCAGATACTATGACGGAATTTTTTTAGATGGACTGACTGATACCTTTTGTCACTGTCATATGAGAATTTACGCAGATGAACATGCATCATCTGCATCAACAGACAGAAAACTATATTTGAAAAGAAAATCTTTCCTGTAATTGTGATTGATAAAAACATTGAGATTACTTTGTTATTCCACCCTTGTCCTGGAAACACCGAGAACCCAACCCCGGAAGCCCACGACCACGCTGGGCTTGCTCTCACACCAACAGTACATATTTGCTTCAAACTTCCATATTAAGATATTTGATGTTGAACCGATATCGATCTCTTTAAAATCACTTTGCTCATTGTTACTTTGAAACAAAATGTTTTGGTTTAGAATCAAAATTATTTCAACAGTTAAGACCTTCGTATTCTTGTTCATTAACATTAAATCTCACAAGTAAAGTTCGTATTAACAATTTTTCTATTTTTAATTATTTTTTCTCTGTTTATTAATATATATTTGAGAGCATTTATTTTTACTTTTTCTCTTTGTAACATCCTTCTGTATGTTCTCATAACTACTTCGTATAGAAAATTTCTACATTATATTTACAATGTATATTATACTGTTACAATCTTGTACTCTATTTTGATTTCTAACATTTCTTCATCTAAATTGAATTTTAGTACATAATTAAGGTTTCCACTGAAAATGGGACTTTCGACAAATTAAATCTAACACAAAAGAAAATACTGAAAGCTGAAAGGCAAAGGAAAAGTATCGTTTTAAATTGCAAAAAATTTTAAATAGATTTTTGTTACAATTTTTACAAGTGAAAAATAACTAATAACAAAAGTTTAAATAGTTTATCATTCACTATGAACGAAATTGAAGAAAAATAGAATTTTATTTTAATTTTTACTGTTAAAATAATAATAATATTGATAATAATAATAATAATCTCTGAGAAATATTTAAAATTGTGTATGGATGTTGTGTGTTTATTTGAGTGTGCTGAAATTGGAATTATGAAAAATTGGTGCTTTATTGTATTAGCGATAACTGATCATTCGAATAGAATTTAGATTTTTGAAATTAATGAAAAATTAGTAATCTGTTAACATTTAAATTTAAAAAGTAATAAGGTGAGGTAATTTCTAATAAAAATAATATTTTTTAAAAATTAAAATAAACGTGTTTAATGCTTTAATGAAAGACGTTTTACAGGTTTGAATAATTTTAAAATTAGTTAAATTATTTTTTATAATTTTATGAAATATTTAAAGTTAAAATTGTAAAAGTAATTCTAACGGAATAAATGTTCTTCTGTTAGGATTACCTTTAACCAATAAATAAAAATAAATTGTTTCAAAATATTTTATTTTCTTTTTTTAATAATAATTAATATTAATTAGTAACATAACAATTGACTAAAGGAAAGATAAAAAGAAGAACGTATTTACCGGATCACTAAATACACAAAAGGAAACAAAGTGATGCGAAGAATAGTTTAAAAATAATTAAATACTTTAAAATGTCGTCAGTCTCGGTGATAGAGAATATTTTCGAATTTCTGAGATCCCGAATATTCACTCGATATTATGAGAAACTAGGAATAAATTGTAAAGTAGATTGTTTCTATAATATATAGTTCTTGATAGGGTTGTGGATATACTTTTCTTTTTGAATATAATGGAATGAATTATTTTCGATCTATTTTTTCTTTTTAGAGCACTATAGAGACCATAAATATTCTAAAGGAGTTCTTTTTTCTTTATTCTTTTCGGAAAATTCTGAAATCGAATAATTTTCAAGAAAAATAATTTAAATCAGAGGTTATATTGTGGATTGAGAGGATAGTGTATAGTCTGGAGTGATACAGAGGGACCCCAAGATCGACAACACCTTAAAAATGATTTAATTAGAAAAATTTGAGTTGATTCTTTTCTTCAATCTTCTTAATGATTAGGGTTGCTTGAATGGAATAGATTTGTTGTACTAGATTTTTGCACAATGTTGTAAAGACCAATTTAATAAGTTTGCCTTTACTGTAAATTGGCAGTTAATATATACGGTACAGAAACTCGGAAATAATAAAAAATATTTAATTGAAATTTATATCGATTTATATATCTATATAAAATTATTATATAATAAAAATATATATGTTAGTGGGGTTCACTACAAAAATAATAATAAATGTTATTGAAAAATTATGAGAGAATTAGAATAATGACAAATAGTGAAAAAACTTCTGAAGATTGTGATGACTCTAGATGTGATTTTAATTATGTCGGTGCTCTTAACAACCATAAAATAATAATAATAATTGTTTGCAGGATTATGTTTTTATGAACCTTGTAAATTACAATAAAGGTTCTTAAATCATTATAATTTGTGTAAATAATCTTTATTTTTACATAGATATCGCAATCGTGAAACTAATACACAAGACATCACTATTTCAGCGACGACAAATTCCTTGATAGCAAGAACTATAAATAATAAAGCAGATATTAAATTTTAGCAGTTATAAAAATGTAAAGAATTTTTTATTCAATATCCCTGATTTTCTCGAAAAGGAGATGCCCCCCTGATTATTACTCAACTTCTGTATTTTTAAAAGATTACCTAAGATATGTTTGATATTAAACAAAAGGACATCAAAAATGTTATCAGTGCCATGTGGCTTGTATACCCTTCACTGTCGTATTGTGTGGGTCATTAACAGTTTGCGCTTTTTGTGAGATATTACAAAATTAAATTAATAATTTCGAAACAAATGTAAAAAATTGCAATCGACAATTTTCTAAATTGATACTTTATAACTATTATTATGTTGAGAACATGGTCAACTTTTGAATGCCATTTCATAGTATAGGTATCAATTATAAATGTATTTATCTATGTTCGTTGCTTAAAATATAATGTAGAATATGTTGGTCTTTTAACACTAATTAAAGTATCAAAGAAGTTTTAATTTAATTATTTATATAATTTGTAATTAAGTAATAATGGTTTATAAAAAAACAAGTTGCGGTTAGTAAGATCATTTTTAAAAAAATTAATGATACTTTGTAAATAGACAAAAATCGATTTCATTCCCAGTTTATAAGTCATAGATCATAACCTTTTATTTACATTATAATTGTAAGTAGCGTTTATGCCACTTTCATTATTATCACATTCTGAAGTCATAATTTAACACCACAAAAATTTATTAATATCAACCATTCATATACTTAAACAAATTAATTCAATTATTTCGACCAAAATTAATTTACAATTCTTTTCGATTAAATTCTGAAAATTTACGAAAATTAAACCTTAAAAATAATTTTGCATTTTTTTACAAAAAAATTTACAAAATTTAAAATGTAAAATACTTTTACATTCTTACGAAACTTTATCATAAAAACTAATTAATTTAAATTTGCAATAAACCCTTTTATTAAAAAAAATACTTCTAAAAATATTAATCCGTTAATTATTTATTTTAAACTTTATTTAAACTTATTCCACTTATAAAATATATTAATTGTTATTAATGTAAACATATTTTAAAACGTATTTATTTTATCATATTTTTACTCTGCATTTTAATTTTCTAATTTATTTCCTTTAAATTTTCAAAACTAAAAAAATAATAAACTATTTTGGCGAAACTTAAAACTAACCCCTCAT
>MQRK01241376.1:0-10388 GCA_001938485.1 Girardia tigrina | reverse complement strand
GGGGGGGGGTGGTGGAGAACATACATTTTTCCCCTACTTTTATGTAAGTGAAAATGTAGTGGTACACAACAACGATCAATGGTGTAAGATGATGGATTGGACCCCGAGAGTACAGATGAACTGTCCGGAGAACTGTCTGGGAGCTATCCCCCAGAAAATATAGTTGACCTGTGTGATTTAAAGATTTCACATACTTGGACTTTTTGAGTGGCGAAGGTGACTAGGTTCCCCTTTCTCAGTTATTTCAATAAAAAAACTCAATCAAAAATAAAATATCTCTATTTATAATAAAAAATTCTCCCTTCAAATTGAAAATTGTTACAAATTGAAAAGATTTTTAAAAGTGATTTATTTAATTTTATTTAATTTAATAAACGATTTTTTAAAAAAATAATGTAAAATATTTTATTACACTTGCAAATTATCCAAGATCAAATCACATAGTCATTTAGATGTTTGATTCCGTACAATTATTACACGAAGTATAACTCGAAACATGTCAGACACTGAGAATAAAATTAAAAGACCCCAGGTGAGGTCATTAGACTTTCTGCCGTTGGAACCATTTTCAGGAAAGCCTGAAGAGTTTGACAGATATTTTACGGTTTTTATAAGAGTTATGCAAACGCGAGCGGTTGGGGAGAAACCGAAATGACGCGTAGATTGCCTCTTTATTTGAAGGGATACACCCTGCAAGCTTTTAATGCATTAGAACCAATGGCGACTATTGATAAAATTATTTAAAAATTGAGGCCTATTAAAGTTGTAGACGTTGAATTAGGGAAGATTTATGCCCATAATTTTAGAAACAGAAAACAAAGGCAAGACGAAAACGTTACAGAATATTGTTTCGCGTTAAGAGAATTAGCCGAAAAAGCATTTGGAAGAGATACAAAGGTAGGAGCAATAATTACTTATCAATTTTTAAATGGCATTCATGGATATATTAGAGATGCCTTGGTTTTGGCAGATTATAAAGATTTTGATGAATTAATACAAAAGGCCCGACGAGTCGAATCAAATAATTTGAATAGAGTTAAGCCCATAGAAATTGGAGCAACAGGCCAGATATTTAAAAATACAGACTCAAGAAATAATCAACAGTTTGGTGGTAGAACTAACAGCAATTCCTCGAACCAATATAACAATAATAATAATAATAATAATAATATAAATAATTCATACCAGAATGGTAGAAATAATTATAGATGGAATAATCGAGGAAACGGTTGAGGATATAATAATCGAGGAAACTATAGAAACAATATGGTTATAATGGAAATAATAACGGATATAATAGAAATAATAATAATGGCAATAATGGAAATAATAGCGGATATAATAAAAATAATAATAATGGGAATAATAATGAACACAATGAAAATAATAATGGATATAATGGGAATAATAATAGAAATAATGGGAACAGAAATAATAATAATAATGGCGGGAATAATAATCAGAGAAATAATGAATACGAAAATAATAATAATAACGATAACAGAAACAACGACAATAGGAATAGAGGAAAAAATAATCAAAATCGAGGATTTAATAATAATAATAGAGGTAGAGCTAAAGTAAACCAAAATGGCGATATCCAATGTTATAGTTGTGGACAATATGGACATGTCGCTAGAGCTTGTAAACAAAATACTGAGAGTTTTCAAAATAAACCTGTTTATGGGGTTGAGATCAAAGAGTCGGATAATTTAAGAGAACAAGCAGCTCAAATTGAGAAGGAAAGATTAGCTGCAAGTTATATCCCAATGGGATTATTAGAATTTGATGAAATTGGCGAATTACGAGAAGAAATTGAAATATTAAAAATCCGACTAAAAAGAGAAAAGGAACTTCAGATCGGAGCGACCGAAGGTAGAGCTACAAACGAGATAATTAAAGAATTAAAATTAAATTTGCAAAGTAATGTTTCAGATGAGAATAGAATAAAAGAAATACTGATCGAACTATATGAAGTTAAAGATATGGGTGAAATAGAGCCCGCCCTATCTATATTACGAAAAGAAATGTCGAGAATCTCTAGTTACAGAGTAAATATATTAAAAATATTAGAAAAATATGGGAAATACATTATTGCAAATAAGAATTTTCAGAAACCTCTAGAACTATCCATAGTAACAAATGATAAAAATCCTCAAATGACGGAAATTTTGAAAATACATAAGGTACACCCTTGTGTTAAAGTGAATAAAATAATTAATAAAATTAAAAGAATATGGCCAAATCCGTTAAAGGAAAATGATGAAATATTATTATATTACAACAATTTTATTTATATTATAAAATGCAACATTTAATATTTGCAGGACTAGCTTTCGAGGGAGAAAATGTTTTAAAGGCCGTAGCCGTTTTGGATAAGACTACATTAAAGGGGAAGACTATTCCTCAGCTAGCAACTGATATAGATGAAGACATAATTGAAGAAAGCTCGGATGAAGAAGCAACTCAAACTGCTAATGAAGAAATTACAAATGAGTTATTAGAAAAATTGTGGCAAGATGCGGATCGACCCAACGACGAAGATAATTTTGGAGAATTGCTCCCAAATAATCAAGAAATAAGTGATAATTTCAAGGAAATATCATCAAATATAGCAGAAGCTGCAACGTCGACAAGAAGGCAAAGAGGGAGACCAAAGAAATAAGAAAATGATCCACAATTGCCAATAAAGGATTCTAAAAGTCAGTCTTTAGCAAAATCACTTCGGCAAATAGCAAAAGGAGGAGATCCGAGTGAAACAAAAAACACGGAAATAGAAAATGTTGTCCATTGCCTATTAAAAGAAGTTATAAAAGGTGATTACAAATTCACATTGATGAAACATGAAGGTATAAAAAGTATGATAAAAATAGCCCAAAGTATAAAAAAATGATGTGTATCATGTAATTAAAGAAAATGAACGCGGTATAAATAATGGAGAAGTATTAAGAAATTTATTGGGTGTGACACCCGATAAAAATCGAATAATTACCGCTCTTGTGTTTATTGTTATAAGAACACATGAGAAAATTATATTTCATCCTATAGGACAGGATACGAATTAATCGAATCAACCGAACTACCTAAATCTGTCTTTCAAAGACATTAGAAATACGGAAATAAATTCCAATTTTTATGAACAAATTAAACGATTTTCCAATGAAAAACTGTTGATTCAGAATCAATGAAATTCTCGGGTCACTGAAATGCAAGCTCAAATAATGAAGCTTACGAATAATCTTGAATGGATTGAAGCATCAAAAACCGAGCTTGAGGTTGAGTTAACAAAGAGTTTGATTTCAGAATTGAATCGTAAAATAAATACTTTAAAATCAAAAATGTTCGAAAAAAATGAAGAGTTAAAATTGTCTCGTAAAGGCGAAGGCGCTGTAGTATCAAATCTCAATATAACTTTAGAGGAGTTAGAGAAACTGATTGAAGAACCGAAAATTCAATTCAAATCTCCGTCGAATAAATCCTCAAGTGATTCTTCCAATTAGTTCACGACAAAAATCATCAAAATATCATCATCAACTCATTTTTAATGAAATTGATTGATTTATTGATTAATGGCTGTCTTCAATGTGATCGAATGATTTGTTCTATTCTAGTTATCATCAGCTATGTTTCAATCTTTTGATGATTTATTGATTTACTGTACTGTTCGTATACGAAAAGCGTGTTATGGTTTGTGTGTATGTTAAACTTAGTGAGCGTGTTCTTAAGAATTTAAGTACGGTATTTGTTTATCAAATGTAAAAAAATAAAATACCACAACATACAACGTGGTTCAAATTGATATTGATTTTGTTTTGTACGTGATATTTTTTTTGTTTTTCTTTAAATGCATAAAATAAAAAATATTCTGGTCTTAAAAATTTTGGCGAATTTTAAAAAAAGTTGAAAAGGTGGTTGTTATGTTGGTATTATCTTTGAAAATGGAAAGTGGACGTGAATTTGTTTCGGGAGTGATTGAGAGAATTTGCGGACGATCTTGGGCATCGTGTCGAGGAATTGAATTGTTTGCGAGATTGAAACGAATGGGTATTTGTGCGCACCGAAGGACGATTTGAAACATCGTCAGATTTGGCGGGATTTATATTTGCTCAAACAAAAGATGAATCAAGTAATGAATCTCGGCTGTAATGCCTTTGCTCTGTTTTTTGATGATCTTGATACAAATTTTTTGGATCCATGGATCTTATTGATAAGGCCTCACACGTTACTCTCTCCCAGTAATTTTTAAATCGATTACACAGAATTTAAAAATCATTTTCTCCGATTTTCTTTTTACATTTTAAATTATGTTCGGCAATATTGCTCCTATTATCCAACCGACTATGCTCTTTGATCCGTTTGCAGAGATGACGAGATGTCTCTCCAATGTATGTGGCGTTACACCCATTACATGTATATTTATAAACAAGATCGGAGTACAAACAGAGAGGAGTGGGAGATTTATTACTGAACATATCACGAATTTTATATGATTGGGAAATAATTTTTAGATTCATAGTATTTGGGATCAAACTTTTCAAAATTGATGATTTTAAATGTTTAAAACCCTCTGAATAAGGAATCGATAAGGTATACCTTGATTCAAGTGGGTTATAATTTGTATTAGGGGAAATGGTTTGATGAATCGTATTATTAAGATTTTTATTATTACTATTTGATTCATTTAATATTTTATCTAAAGTTTGATGAGTTAATTTTTCGATAAATGATTTCGACCATTCATTCTTATTTAATAAACTTGTTAATTTATTTAAACTTTCATGGGCATTTAAATATGTTGACGAAAGAGACCAAGAACGATATATTAAAAATTTAATCATGTTGCTTTTGTACCTAGTTTCACAGAAACTACCCGGAGTTGTGTACAACCCCGTGTCAGTTTTCTTTCTGTAAATCCCAGTTTCATATCAATTAGATTTCCTGTTGATCAATAGGTCTAAAAATGGTAAAGTACTCTGTATTTCTTCCTCTACTGTGAATTTGATATTAGAATGAATCGAATTCATATAATTTATAAATTGTTTTACATGATCTTTATTTTCGAAAATCAAAAATATATCATCTACATATCTTTTATATACAAGTGGTTTATAACCGGAAAACAAATCAATATTTTCTTCAATTTTGGACAAAAAATAGATGTTAATGTTGGTGCTAATGGAAATCCCATTGCAACACCATCCACTTGTTTGTACCATTGATTATTAAATAAAAAATTTATATTTGATGTAGCAAATGTCATTATAATTGATAACTTTATAATTGATAACACATTATAATTGATAATGTTAATTAATTAAAAAGAGAAACTTTTTATTGATATTGACCCTTGGATCCTGTTGATTTGAATATTTTTTTGTGAGAATTTGATGACCTGATTTGTTGACGTGGGTTTGATCGGAATTTTGGCCGTCTCCGGGTTGTTTCTATCTGTTGACTGTTGACTTAGTGATGGATGATTGAAGGTTGGTTGTGAGAATTGTCCGGTTATGGGCTTTGTGAAATTTTTATGTAAAGGAAAACTGTATAAATTCATCCAAATTTGTGCACTTGATCAGATTTTTTCATTGAATAAATTTTATTAAAAAATTGTTTTGAACCAAAGTAATTTTTAGATTTTATTTCTTTTTTTGAAGTTGATGGAGGTTGGGGAACATCCTCAAGGCTGCCGATCTGTCGATAGATAACGGTAGGGGCTTATTGTTCCTGCAGAGACTATTGACGATCATGTAGGGAATATGAACAGGTTTTGAGGTAATTTGATGACTGCCGATCTGTTAATAGATTAACGACAGGTGCCTATAGTGCCTGCCGAGACTATTGACGATCTGGAAGTTTGAGAAAGTCCATGCCAAGTTTCATTTCTAGAAGAGAATTCGTTTCTCTAAGCCTCCATCAATTATTCTTTTTGTGTTGTTTTCTTTTTAAATTTTTTTTTCAATTGTAATCCATTCATCGTCATTATTCAGCATGAATAGAAAAAATAATGAAAGCAAAGAGCAACAAAGAGAACTGCTGCTGGAGTTGCAGAAATGGAAAGGAGAATGTGCCAAGCTGAATGACGAATTGACGAAGAGGACAACCCAATTTGAGGACTACAGAAAACATTCAGTTCCTCTATCAATTCATAAACCGGTTGTGGATAAATATTTGTTAGGACAACAACAATAAAGTCTTTACAAAACGAGGTCACCGAGATGAGAATTCGGCAAAATATGTCCAGCTACTACAAGAAGGTGATCGAAAAAGTCTCAGAAGAGCAACTTGAGTTAATCAAAGACATAGCAAACAAGATTGGGTCAAATTCGGAAAAGAAACCTCTGGTGACGAACCAAAACATTTATGGGTCATTTATGAAAGAGGATATGGCCTCATCTTCCTCTGGGGTGCGTAGCAGATCCCAGAAGCGGCGTGAGAAGAGGAAGTGAAAAGCTCAAATGTTTCAACAGGCCAAAAGTGAGCTGCAAGCTGTTTTCAAAACCAGTCGTATTGAAGTTGATGTCCAAGATGGAAGGACTGTAATCAGAAATGACACCAGTCGAAGAGAGTCTTCTGATTTTGATACCTCTAATCAAATTTCGTTGTTTTTCCCAACGAATAATTTCCAAGAGACTATAGAACAGCAAAAATGGCTCGAACTCAAGCCAAAACTTGAAATTCAGAAGGAGAATCGTGACTACCTACAGTTCAACTCTATCACAACTGGTAAAGATGAAGTGTTTGTAAATCTATCAGATTCGGATGACTAAGGACGATGGGTGGATTGCTTTTTATTAGCAGTTTCTTTTGTTTTCTTGTTATATTTTAATAAAACAATGTCTACATATAATTTGTTCATGTTCTTTTAGTTTTAATCTCTATTATGAAAATGATAAAATCATGATAAGAAATATAATAATCAAATCAAAAAGAAACATGTTGAGGCAAAAAATAAGATAATCATTAAGTTAATAGAAGTAGCATAAGTCAACTTTCATAGACCTAATATATTTAAATATAATGTAAAACCCAATAGGTACTTCCTCAATTTCACTGGCAACATCAATGGGCCAGATGGGATCGATTGGATACGATTTGGATCTATAATAAGTGTGAGTTAGGGACACTTAGCGGAGAGACATCAAAATAATATGTTGGGTCAAATTGCAACACTCACAGTACAAAAAAATTAATAAAATTAAAATAATAATATAAAACCCAACAAATGCACAAACAGGAATTCGAGACAATATATTTCATCGACTGTAAGACTTTATCGGAAGGACATCGTCAAATTCGCCCCGACTTTCTTTCGAAGAATATGTTCAAGTGGATGTCATGGTTGAAATAGAAGAAGCAGCTTCTGCAGAAGAAAACGAAGTGCAAGGTAGTTATTACTGATCTGCAAATTGACTTTGACGAAGAACAATCTGCACCCCATACTTTTTCCAAATGCACTCGATATATACAACAAGTGCGCCTCTATTTTGAGGCCAACTGCAGTGATGCAAGTGCCCTGTCAGCGATAGAAACGGTGAATGCAGCATTTCGAGAAATCCGCCTCCAAAAGCAATGACAGATGACCATTTTGGATTATTTTAAACGTAGTTGATATTCTGTGGTTTGATTAAAAGTGCTGTCATTTGGAACCTGCTGTTAGTAATCTTTTTTTCGAATGGGATGGTTAAAAATACCAACACCGGAAACTGTAGTTTTTAGAGAATAGTCAGGTATTTTATGAGACCATAGTTTAGTGCAGTAGTTGAATACAGTACAGTACTGTATGTGCTTTAATGCGAACATTCATTCTAATTCTCTTAATTTACCGCCACCCTCGTTTTCCGCCTATTTTTCTCCCTGCATCAAAGATGGCGGGAAAACGAGGTTTGACTGTAATTTCTAAATAGTATTTTCCCTCTAATTTACATTGTTGTGATTTATCCTTAACTTTATGTACTGTTTAACAGAAAATGATATATGTTGCATGTCACTGCTGAAGGGAAAATATTCTAAGGTTCCCTGAGCAATTTCCAACATAAAAATGGTTTTTCACCTGGAGCTTAGGAAAGCCTGCCTTAAAGACTTACAAAATTATTATTTTAATAATTTGTTTCCCACTTAAACCCGGTAGTAATGTCACATTTTGTTTTTAAGACACTGCTTTTTTAAAACTTTATATCTTTTTTCTAACAAAAATTCACGAATTCGAGTAAACAAATTTATATGGTTCAGATGATTAACCACATTACTGGATTTATGCTTCAATTAATCCTGGAAGAAACATGGGAACACCTTCTAGAATCTGTACAGATTAAGGAGCATCAGTGGTTGATCATTCTTATCAAATTTATTTCTTGTTATGTAAAATTCAGAGAAATAATATAGAAAGTCCTTAGAAATAATATATACACCCAGGACCGTGAATCACAATGACTGTTCGCCCCGGGGGCCGGAAAGAGACCTACGACGACAGTAATAAATAACGATCATTGAAAAGTGAAAAAATGAATTCGATATCAATGATTTATTTATAAGACACGATACCAATCAACAAATGAAAGAATCACCACAGTTCACTGTAGAGCAATTACGAAGCGTCTCATGACGATGAAAAAATAAGGCAATAAGCAGATATTACTATTGATCAAGTAAACTCAACAGAGCGTTGCGACTGCTTTCAGACCGCCGATGATTATTTGAAGCAGGTTTTTCTTTTGATTCTCTCTTAGTTGTGGTAGGGTTTATTTCTCTGATACTTGGAATAAGGAGAGGAGGAGCGTCTCTGGATTCCGGATTGTCTGACATCTGCTTCGAGTCATTGCTGAAATTATGTTCCCAATAAAATACAATTCAGAGAAATAGGTGTCAGATCAATAATTCCTTTACAAGATAATATCGAATATCTTTTATAAAAATTTCTTGATTACTCACCACTTTGATTACCAACAGTGGAAATAGTACAAGTTAGAAATGTTTAGAGCAGGGGTGGCCAACTTAAATGATCTTACGGGCCACTTTGGAAAACCATCATAACTCCGCGGGCTGCATTTAAAATTATTTATCCTTATATAAGATTTTAACCCACTATAGATATTTTTTGGAGTGAGAAAATAAAACATAATGAGTTATTATTATTATGTTTACTAATATTCCTACACATTAACATAGATAACATAATAATAATGATAATAAACACACATTGTAAAGAAATATATAAATATAAATAAAATAATCAAATGGAGTCATTAAAACATTTATTTTACTAGTGCGATATTTGTTTCTCCATTCTTCTACTTAGCCCTTACAAATCGATTTCTATTTAGGTATTTGACATAGTAATTGTACTTGAATGTTAGTGTTCGATATGTTTGACCATATTTTGTGTTTAGTCATTTTCATTTTAGAACGATTTGCAAGGTGTAAGTTGAACCAAATTTCTCTTTGGTGAAATAATTATTATAAAAATCCACTTTTGATTCTGATGTTTTAAAAATGTGTTTTAATTCAATATTTAATTGTAAATCAACCCTATATTTGGTAATATATTTTGTAAAAGTGTGATGAATCTTGCGGGCCGCAAAAATGTTTAAAACGGGCCACATGCGGCCCGCGGGCCGTGGGTTGGCCACCCCTGGTTTAGAGACAATTCTTTAATTAATTTTACAGTGAGATGGAATAAAATATCTTAATTAGATTTTCGAAGAAATTCAATAATTATTGAATTATAATTCATTAGAAACAGTTATCATTAATAACAGTTCAGAAAGAAGTTATATAATCGAACTGAACTGAAAAATAGAAAATACGGTAAAAATATAATTCGAATTTATTGTCGATTTCGAGACTTAACACATGAAAAAGTTTTTTTTATAATAATTATTTCGCTAAAGAACGAGTATTTTCTAAACATTAACGAAAGTATAAAAATAAAAACTATTTATGATCATTAAAATTTAAGTTTTTTTACTAGACGATTTTTCAAATACGTGATTACAAATCAATGATTTGTAAGGGCTAAGTAGAAGAATGGAGAAACAAATATCGCACTAGTAAAATAAATATGTTTTAATGACTCCATTTGATTATTTTTGTATAAACCCTTGAACAGTTTTTTTTCTGGAGCTCTATTTTATCACTTTTCAGTCTTAATGTTTTAATATCTTCCTTTAATTAATTAAAATTAATTCTTAATTATATTCTCTTTTATTTTTGGGTATATAATATTGTGTATTATATGTTGTATTTTATATTTCTTTTAATTAGTCACTGAAGGCTGCTGGGATCAAGAAGGGGACTGTTCAGGTGTTTGTGTTATTTATTATTATTTATATTATTTGTTTAATTGTTAGGCCTATTATATATTAATTAAGTGTTATAAATTATTATATATA
>MQRK01241375.1:0-11584 GCA_001938485.1 Girardia tigrina | reverse complement strand
ACCACCGATGCATTCTCAGATCAAAGCTCTTGTGGAAAATCAAAATTCAATACTATCGATCTTGAAGCGAATTGTCTTAATGACGGAGATTCGTTCGACCGTTGATTCACCTCTGAATCGGGTTGTTGTTGACGATTGTGATGACAAAAATATATTCACATTTATTTTTACGTTCGCGTTATTCTTACTGGAGATTATGATACTTTTTAGTCGAGAAAATATAATACGATTTGTTTTGATTGGGAAATTTTAGAAACTTCTAGCGACTTGTTGGCAATGCATTACACACGCAATCATCAGGCGCTAATATAAATTAAAATTTAGGCTTTATCTATTGATTTTGACGATTTAACCGCCATCATCAGAACAAGCGATTTGTAAGAAGAAAATTGTTTACGTATTACAGCTTATATTCACAAATCAAGTGTCAAGAGCCTAACGGGATTATCTATTGGTTAATTGATAGTTAAAAATGATAATAAACCTACATAAATTCAAGATCAATTTGGCCACACTAATATCTGCAGTTCTTAAATTGGATAAATACAATGGTGACCGGACAAAACATCACAGGATAAAATATCACCGTACAAAACATCACACGGACAATGCATCACTCGGCCAAAACATGTGTGAATCAATTTTTTTTTGAATCTATTTTGAATCAATTTAAATGTTTTGTTCTGATTTTAAAGAAAAATTTTAATCAACAGACAACAATTTATCAATATGCACGATTCTGGAATGTATTTGAAATGTTTTTATACATTTTTATACTACTAAATTCGTTAGACCTTGCACAATATCCTGATCCATCACGCTTTTTCTAGATATTGTAATCAGTGCCACATAATTGTCACAACAAAATTAAAAAAAAGCGGACTTGATAAACAAAATAACAAAACATTTCAAATATCATTTATCAAATCACATCTTGTCGTAACGAATTTCATGTCACATATAATGCATTCAATAACACAAAACATTTCAAATGAACAAAATATACGTGAGTACTCGCCATTTGCCGGTTATTATCAACAATTGAGCATAAACATTTACTAAATGTATAAAAACATTTCAAATACATTACAGAATCGTGCATATTGATAAATTGTTGTCTGTTGATTAAAATTTTTCTTTAAAATCAGAACAAAACATTTAAATTGATTCCAAATAGAATTTAATCTCTATCAACACCACACGGCCAAAACATCACACAGACAAAACACCACACGGCCAAAACATCACTTGACAAAACATCACACAGACAAAACATCACTTGACAAAACATTACATGGACAAAACATCACACGGACAAAACATCACTTGACAAAACATCATACGGACAAAACATCACATGGACAAAACATTACACAGACAAAACATCACGTAGGCAAAACATCACATAGGCAAAACATCACACAGACAAAACATCACATTGACAAAACAATACACAGACAAAACATCACACAGGCAAAACATCATACGGACAAAACATCACACAGACAAAACATTACACAGACAAAACATCACATAGGCAAAACATCACACAGACAAAACATCACATTGACAAAACAATACACAGACAAAACATCACACAGGCAAAACATCATACGGACAAAACATCAGACGGACAAAACATCACTTGACAAAACATCACACAGACAAAGCATCACATGGACAAAACATCACACAGACAAAACATTACACAGACAAAACATCACATAGGCAAAACATTACACAGACAAAACATCACATAGGCAAAACATCACACAGACAAAACAACACATGGACAAAACATTACACAGACAAAGCATCACATAGGCAAAACATTACACAGACAAAGCATCACATAGGCAAAACATCACACAGGCAAAACATCACACAGACAAAACATCACACAGACAAAACATCACATGGATAAAACATTGCACAGACAAAACATCACATAGGCAAAACATCACATAGACAAAACATCACTTGACAAAACATCATACGGACAAAACATCACTTGTCAAAACTATTAGCAACATCAATATGAGTTTTACAACATTTATTAACATCACAAGCGCATTCACTATTTGACATCTCTCTTGATCGATATATTTCTGAGTTCATTCTAATTATTTTCAATAAACGAAAATCTGTTAATAAAAATTAATAATTATAAAGAATCTAATTGGTTGAAATTAAATCTAAACATTTTTTTAAAAAAGAACATATTAAATTAATATATTAAAATTTTAAATTACATTAAAAAATAAATAATACATTCAAAAATTATTTTAAATCTTTTTACTTTAAAATTAAATTAAATTATTTTTAATTAGTAAGAATCAAAGAAAATACCAATCATCCATCTGTGTAGGAGATACACAATCCGAATCAACATACAACATGCACAATGTCAACACACAATTCAAAACATTCCTCACAAAAACATCACACGGATTTAAATAGGGCTGTTATAATCAATCAGCAAGAACACGTGAATCCATTTTATACAAGATTATATTTCTAATTATAATGCACGATTAAAGAATCTCAAGATCCGCTTCTGAAATTGGATTTCAACAGTCGAAGTCAACTTCTGATTAGTAATTGAAATTTGAACAATAAACTGGCCTGATCAATTTATTAATAATTCGAATTGGATTTAGATATAGATCATACAATAAAACTGACATGAGTTTTTTCATAACAATTATTATTTTTGTGTATCTATGTATATTGTATATTACTTATTGACATAAATATATTTTTCAATACATTACATTGACCTAAACAGTTCAATTCTAAAATGGAAAAAGAACAAAACAATTATAAAATTTATTTATTATACATTGCTGTTATGTAAAACACAGCGTCTTTAAGGTTAAAATTCCTATCTTTACAATGAATTTAACGATAAGAGAAAAACTTCTCTATACAAAGGCCGATGTTGGCTTACATTTCAATAAAAGTGCATAATCAGCCGGAGAAACGGTGTCTGACTCATTTTGAAAAATCTAACAATATCAATTTTTGCAAGCGGTTTTTTATGTACTCCTTAATTTTGACTGGATCATTGACAAAACTGAGAGATTTTATCTGTGAATAAAGATTTTCGATTGTACAGATTGACAGTTCAGCAAATGTAACCATATCATTAATTTGAAGATAAGTTGAGTATATTTCAGCCAGATTTTGAGCAAGATTAGTGGACTGAATAGATTCTTTTGCTTTAAAAACTATGATGCCGTCTCTATCAACAAATACAATAATCCTTTTTACTACTGGTAGAGGAGGTCACCGTGACCACGACAACAGTCGCGATCACCCTAGCAACGGTATCGATCACCCTGGAAACCTTCTGATTGGTTCCAAGTTTCCTACCAACGGTTTGCTTAACAATTCTTCCCATTGATTTCAATCACCTTACCTACGGTTCCGTTCACGTTGGCCTAGGCAACAACCATCAAAATTACCTAAACAACCAATCAAATCACTCGAAAACCTTGACAACCGTCACCGTTACCTTAAAAATCATCAAAAACACCTTAAAACCAAGTTGACAACCATCGAAAACATCTTAGAAATCATCACTGTTACCTTAAAAACCATGAAAATCACCTTAAAAATCATTAAAATTACATGAAAAAGTGCGAAAAGTACAAAATGTGCAAATCAATACTGCACAGTGCTGCGAATGTACTAATCAATACTTCACATATACTGCACATGTGCAAGTGTGTAAATTAAAAACCATTAAAATTACCTTCCAAAACCATCAAAAGCATAAAAAAAGGGCAAAAAGTGCTAATCAATACTATACAGTGCTGTAAATGTGCAAATCAATACTACACAATACTGCACTAGGCTGCACCTGTTCTAATCAATACTGCACATGTGAAAGCGTGTAAAATCAATAAATTCACAATTGTGCAAAGTGCAATTAGAGTTTTCGTATAATTACTTTTAATATAATATAGTGCAAAGTGATGTCGAATGCCCACAGTGAGGCAGAAACCCCACATATGGGGTGAATGACCATTGGGTATAAAGGGTGAAGAAAGTAAAATATCGAAAATCTATTTGAACAAATGTATATGAACCCTTGGATCAGTAGTTGAGATATGATATTAGATTCCCGAAAAAATCAAGGCTTAGTGCTATTCGGTTCATTTTTTAAATTTCAAATGATAATAAAATCAGAAATTTGTTCGCTTTAAACAAATTCGACCTTGAATTTTTTTACACTAATTTTATTTTTTCACAATAATAATTAAATGTTTTTTTGTTATCAAATATTTTTTATACACAGTTTTAAATTAATTGCTTCATTTGAATCTTCCAAGTGCACCTAGTGCTTTATTGATATGTTGTGTTTTATAGTGCAAAGTTATGTCGAATGCTCATAAGATATAGAGGGCGAAACAAGCAAAATATCAAAAATCTGTCTGAACACATGGATAGGAACCCATAGATAAATAGCCAGATTTCAAAATTAATCAGAAAGTTAACAAAAATCGATTATTGAGATGTTGCGTTTTATAGTGTAAAGTGAGGACGAATGCCCATAGGGTGTAGAGGTTGAAGGATACGAAATATGAAAAATCTGCTTGAACACATAGATAGTAACTCTTATATGAATAGCCAGATTCCATATCAACATTTTAGAAAAAAATCGATACATATTGCTTTTCCGAATATATGCACATTATGTGTGCAAATATTATAATATAGATATATTATTGAAGTATATCTTAAAGTGTATTTAAAGTATTATATTTGTTATACTAAAATAAAATTAAGAAAATATCTATAAATCATAAATTGTAAATATTTATGTAAAAATCTAAAATCATATTGTGTTATATAAATATAAAGAATAGAAAGAAAAGCAATAAGTAAATAAGAAAGAGAGAAGAACTAATTATTTATCTAAAGTTATATTTTATTATAAGAAGAATAGAAACAAAAGCAAGAAAGAAAGAAGAATTAATTATTTATTATATTTTATAAATTAATTAAAAGGTGCAAAAAAAGAGAAAGTAGATTTTGACATTTGTTTCAGAAAGAAGAAGAAAGTTTATTTTGACATTTGCGTCTAGAAAAGGAAAAAAACTAATTACCTCCTAGAGTTTGAAATATTAGTATAAATTAACGAGTGACCAAATTCAAAATAATAATAAAAAAATAAAAGTTAAAACTGAGTTCAAAGAATTCAGAAGGTGGATAAATTCGAAAGGCATATTAAACAGTCAAAGAAACTTGTTGGACCTAACAAGTAATTAAAAAGAGATTTATAAGTGTTAAATAATATTGAGTTACCACTATATAAAGTATTGATAATAAATATATTCTTTACTATTTGTATTGTAAAGGTATCCCCAGTTGTCGTTAAGGCTCTCGGTTAAAGAAATATAAAATCGGCCAGGGGCCAAAAAACTGTTAACATTTTTATATTTTGATTAATTGTAAATTAAAATGTATATAAAAATATAATTTTATAAAATCATTTGAATTTTTCTTTGTTAAATTTTATAAACGCCAGATAGACTCAACAATATTATATTATTATATTATACTATGTTATCAACCATTATCGTATCAGCCATTCAAAATATGACCGTATCCAAGGTGAAATCGTCAGGTATTCATCATATTGTATTCATAATATCAACGAAATGTACAGTTGAACAAGTTAAAAACACATAAAAATACCAAATAATATAGAAATATATAAAATACTAAAAGAATTACCTTAACAACCGTAAAATCAACAACCTTAAATTACTGGGAACCAATCAGAAGCGTTCCTAGGGTGATCGTGACCGTTGCTAGGGTACCAGGAACTAATCAGAAGTGTTTCCAGGGTGATCGCGACCGTTACCATGGTTACGGTAATCCCACCATGGTAGAGATGGTGCAGAATGCCCATTTTTCTCCTACTTGGTAGATTTTGTAAATAGTAATTGGTTACTGACAGCCAAGATTCCCACCTTGTAACAACTGGCTCAGGCGGACTTCCTATATTAGAGAACAATTGCTTTCTACCTTCATTTTGAATAGTAAGTGCTTTAATGCGTGATATGAGATTGTTAAGGTTTTTATAATATGGTTTGATCATAAGAGCACAATTGTGGAGTAAATGAGCTAAACAACTAATATGAAAGGTATTTGGGTACAGAATTTTGATAGTTTCATCTGCTTTGGTCATGATCGTACTGTTTCCGGTATTATTAATAGTTAATTATTTCTTGATATATCCATCTTGCGAAGATTGTCATCAGCGATTCGAACGATAATATTGGCAGTTAGACTAGAATCTATAGGACTGCAATCAATAAGAAAGCACAAAGATGGAGTAGAAATATCTCCGATCAGTGTATTGACATATTTTTGGTTGTTAATATCAGATTCATCTATAACTAGGAAAACTTTTTTGTTGTGATTTTTTTCCTCTATATCTTTAAGTATATTCTGGCATATAAGTTTAACCGCTGATCTGCAATTTGAAACTGAGGGCAATGGCTTGTTCATGCTAGTAAAAAGCTTTTTAATGCTTTGCTGATGAATTTGGTACAGCGGTATATCAGCTTTCATAAACGCTCTGGTAACTTGATAAGTCAATGAATCTTCTGTTGGTGCTTCATATAATGTCAATGTTGATTGATTTTGAAGTCTCAGCAAGTTGTTATACTTTAAACTATTTTTTTGGAAACAACAAAAAATTTTTTTCGCAATTTACAATACAGTGGCACAACTTACAGTTAAGCTGATCCCTAACAGTTGTAAATTCGTCTGGATGTCTACGAACTATTTCTTTGACTTTACTAATGTAGCTTGTCAATGGTCTTTGGCATCTTAAAAACTGCATGAAATAAAGAAATCAAAATATAAAAAACAGAATTACTTTTTATTTGGCAATTTGGAATAAATTTTAAATTATTCAATTTTTTTATTTATACAAAAAAGCAAATTTTTATTTTACTTTAAATTAAAAAATTTTTATTTAAAAATGATATTTTGTAATATCAATCTTAGATGATTTTTTTGTAAATTTGAATTTTGACTTGTAAAAATATTGATGGTAAAAATATTGTAATTATCATTTATTAGATTAAACAAATTTGACTTATACAAAATATTTTTGACTTTATTGACTTATTAAAGAAACTTTTGACTTTATTGACCTAATAACATGTCAAATAAGGCTTATAAATTCATTTAAATTGCATATTTAAGCTTTTCAGATTAATCTATTTTTATTTTTTTTTAAATTGACCTAATAATTACAAATTACGTTAATTTAAGTAAATTGTTCCAAATAAAATTTATCATGCCCGATTTTACTGTTACTTCTTATTCAAATATAATTAATAAATCCTTAAGTAAATAAATTATGGAATATTTAAAATGTTTTAAGGAAAAACATTATGAACGCTCATAGATCAAAAATTACACAGAACAATAAATTATGGTTTTGTCATCATTATATATGTACAAACATTATCTGACAATGCAAATTTTGTCAATTTACAAAAAACATTGTATCAAGGTGTGTAACCCTTTACAATAAATAAAAACACGTTTTTAAGAATTAAAAAACTTTATTTCCTCACATTAACTTATTATTAAAAAAATTAGTTTTATTTTTTCATCTCCAACCGCATTGTTGCAAAATACGTTTAGGCTCAACGGTTGTCTTGTCCTCATATTAGATATACCTATTCCTACTATTTCGGGTACGTTTTACACGAATCTCTATTAATGATATGTGTCGACAATTATAAATGAAAGTGAGGTCTAAGTGTAATATGTCACGTAACGGCAAATGAGGAGATAGGAGCAAGTACTGATGGGTGACCCTATGTGAGGGGCGCCCTCCTAAGTAAGTATGGGAAAATGGGCATTCTGCCTCTCATGACCCCCCTTGGGGGCACCCGTTAACATGGAGACGGTTACCATGACAACGGTTACGATTCACTTGACAACGCTTGTTCCAGATTTGAATTAATAAAAAAAAATTAAGGAAATAATTAACATTGAAATTGGAATTTCGCATTGCAATTTCAATTCATTAAAATTACATGATGTATATTTATATATGTATATTTATATATTTTATATTAAGAATTTTGTCGTTGTTAAAATTGTTGTTTTAAAATTCGTTTGTTTTAACGAATTATTATAATTATTCAGTTGATAACCAATAAAGAAAATCGAATTGTCTAATTTAATTGTCTAAATGCCTAATTTAAAAGAACAGATAATTTTACCTTTTGACTCTATTTTTAACGTGGATAATTTTATAAAGACATGTGGAGGCATTCACGATCATTGGAATGAATTTATGCGATATTTACAAAACTCATACGACGTCTACTCGGAAGCCGTTCAATCGGAAATCGATACTGATGAACCGTACAGAGAAACGGCAAATTATTTGGTGTCAAAATTTTTGAAAGTGATTTCGAATCTTGGGAAACTGTTTCGACCAGATTATCTCATCGGTGGTTCCTCAAGGGCTTCTAATAATTGCGAAAGATATACGGCCCTCTTCAGGGCCATAAATCGTGATTGGAAAGTAGAGACTGAATGGATAAAAACAACGCTTCTGATTGGTTTCCAGGTCCCTAGCAACGGTTCCGATCACCCAAGTCTAGGCAGCAACGGTAACCAAGGTTGTAATCACCCTAGTAACGGTTTCGGTTACCATAGCATCGGTAACCAAGTAACGTTTTTCATTAGATTATTAAGGAAAAGTCAGAAAACAAAAAAAAATTTTATTCTTAAACATTCTCCCACTCTTGATCGAGTGCGGTCGATCAAGCTCTAGATCACTATTACACACTAAGGGACAAATATTTTTTAACGGTTTCATCAGACCTTTTACCCTTGGTATCGTATCTTAACCACCCTTGGCAGTCCATCCGTTCCAGGAATAGCTTCTTCTACTCTGGCTAAATTCCATTGATTTCGATCTTCTTTCCTATTTAAACTCCACACCAGATTGCCTGGGGATATTTCCTTCCTCTTTTTCTCCCCCTTCGGTCTGGCTCTCCCCTTCGATAGTACTTCTGATACTCAGCCTGACCAGAAGTGATCACTTAACTCTTGTATTCTTCTCCCTCGCCTCTGCAGTTTGCAGTCTTCATTCATATTTACCTCCTCCTCAACGTTAAACTGGAGAATGATGAAATGATTTGGAGTTAGTGCGAGAACATCATAACTATAGGAACTTACACCAGTGATTTGTCTACTGTTTAATATCTTCTCAACCTATAAGAAAACCGTTTAAAGCTCATCATCCGTCACCTCGGCCGTTCCGAGAATCTTGTTCATGGCCCGTTTCTCCTCTCGTATCATTATTTTCCTCATCTTGCCAAACCTTTGGGTTTGAAAATCCACGTGATTTCATTCAGATTGATTTTATTTCTGAGAGAGTACGCATCGATCTGATATACCTTTTTTTTATTTGTCGCTCTAACGAAATTCGTAGCATTATCACTTATTATCAATTTCGGTGCTTCTCTTCTATTGACGAATCTTGAAAAATCTCTCAAAAAGGATTTAGTCTCTAGATTTCATACCAATTCTAATTTAACCTCTCTCGTCAAGAGGCATGAAAATAGACAAAGATATCTCTTTTCTCTGTGATGTCCACGACGCTGTTTCGTTTTAAAAGGCCCTGTGTAATCAACCCCTACCCTTAAAAGAGGTCTCCAAGCAGAATCAATTCTGAATGACTGCAAAGTTGATATCTGTTGCGTCATCCCTCTAGTTATTTTTCAACATTTTAACGCACTGGTTTAAAATCTTTCTTGACAATCCTCACCCGCCGGATAATCCAGTATTCTTGACTCACTTTATTCAAGACGAACTCTACACCGCCATAATAGTTCTGTTGTTCGTGAATTTCATGAATAATTATTTGCGACCACCAAGACTTCCCTGACAAAATTATCAGCCATTTTGCAGAGTCCGGGAGCCATTTCGAATTTCCTAAGCGACTTCCACTCCTTAACATCTCATGAAGTCCATGAATGGATTACTTTGTTAAGATAGATTGTTTATGCATGCCCATCCGTTCTTCAATGCTTTGATTTCGTCCTTAAATTCTGCCGCCTAATTTCTTTTTATTATTTCCATTTTAGATTCTATGTACTCTCTTTCACTACTTTTCCCGCAATTGCGATCAGATAGACTCCGTCTGTGGTTATAAATCAATCGTCGCATCCACTAAAAAACCCTAATCAGTTGTCTCCAGATGGAATAGCTTCTCGGTTCTAAACAGTTAACCCTCCATTTTTGAGTGCTCTCTATTGTTATTAAGGTTGTTACATTTCTTTTAAACTCGTTTTTGCTAGGTCTTGATATTTTGTCCCCCCTTCGGCAACTGATCATACTCTTATTTAAGAACTCCGGTCCATAAAACCAGGAAACCTTACTGTCGGGATCATTGCCATTTGTCCCCCTGGACAGGAAATCAGCATGATTTTCTTTACCGCTTATGAAATTCCACTGACCCGGTTCCGTGTTTTCTTGAATCTTTGCGACTCCATTTGACATAAATATTTTAAAAATTTCCCATGCTATTTTATCCAAAACAGCAGATCTTCACTGACTACCCAGTACGTCAGTTGATCTCTCTTAAAGTCAAGCGCCTTCATTATTTTCTTTCCCAATTTGACAGCCAAACAAACACCTAATAGTTCCAAACGTGGTATACTGATAACTTTAACTGAAATTACTTTGCTTTTCGAGAGAGCTAAAGTACAGTGAAACCCTATGTTTAATTCTTCTCTCAAATATACACACGCTACAGACGCGTTTAATGATGCGTCAGAGAATATATGAATCTGCCAAGAATTTGCCGGTCACTTATTAAGCATCCTTCTATCCTAACATTCTTTAAGGGCTCGAACTTAGAGACCCATGAATGAATCTCGTCTGATAAATTATTTGGCAGGATTTCATCCCATTCAATCCAACTCATACAAATATTTTGCAATATTCCTTTTCCCCTGATACAAAAGGCGCTGATTAGCTTAAGAGGATCAAATATTCTTTGTCCAAATATTCTAAATCCAAATTTATCTTCGGAAACATTCCATGATAAACCTAAAACCTAAAGCCAGTGCAAGCCATAATTTCACAACAACAGAAAGACCACGGAAACAACCCTCAGTGGATATGGATGAATCATTAGAAGACTTGATATTCAATTTACCAACCAGCGAACCGACACGTCCGATATTAAAACAAACTTATATGGATCAGTATGTAGACAGAGAAACAGGCAACCATTTGGAAACAACGGAACAAGGCGCACAAACCGCTAGATCATGGAAACCGGCGCAAGTTCGAATAAAACAGGATAGAACTAGCAATCCAGGTATGAATAACCCGAAACTGACTCAAAAACAACGATCGTTGGAAGGAATGGCAATGAAGGTACAGAGATGCCAACAGGGAAAAAACATTACAGAGATAATACTGATAGATCAAGTACGACTGCACAAAGACTGGTTAACGGGCCAATCACGAAATACAGGATCGATCAAACTACCATCAAAAAGTTATCCTCTAAATAAGA
>MQRK01241364.1:28005-39236 GCA_001938485.1 Girardia tigrina | reverse complement strand
TTTAAGGTATTGATTTTTGCACTTTTGCACATGTGCAACTGAAAAAGCACTGTGCTAGCACATTAGAAATGTGTTGCACAATGTGCACTATCGATTGGCACTTTAAAAGTATCGATTAGGGGGGGGGGTATGTATGCCGAATGCCCATTTTCATACTACTGAAGTAATATTTTTGTTACGATTTTATATTAATTAGAAAACACTCGGATCCTGATTCTTTGATATTTCTTGCGCAATCTTTGCTGTATGATGTCTTGCATATTTTATGTTGGAGTAAAATTCTTTTTCTGTTTCTTATATCGAGAATCTGTGCTCTAATGTCTTCATTTAAACGAGATCCTAGCAGAGTTTGTTAATGATACTTAGTATACGTTTAAGAATTTCGAAGAGTATTAATCCTCTGTCCTAACCTAACAGAAGCTGAAACGTCTTTATGTAAATATTTGTTTTTCTTTATTTTTTATATTTTTCCTACAGAAAACCATTGTCGTTTTCTTTGTGGATTATTATTTATTATCCATTTCTGGTTTTATGTAATGAGCCTCTTTAAAAATGGTTTTGCTTGCTGTTGAGAGAAGAGAGAAGAATAGACATTTAATTGTTTAATTTTCTTTTTTTTGCCTTACTCGTCTTGAACCAAAACACTGGCTTTATACACCTTTATTATTGCTTTGATGTGCTGAAATAGAGTCATATGTTCTTTACGAAACATTGGCAATCATATTCAATTTTGAAGTTTTCTTTTACTATAGCTCGAAGTGCATATTCATCTACATTTGATGGACATTCATATCCTAAAACATCATTCAAATCGAAATCGTCAGCTTTACATTTCGCAAAACATAGTAAAATTTTAACCTTCATTGTTCTTTCTTGGTGTTACTTTAACTGTATATATGTATTTGTTACTCATCTGGAGATGCAGCTGCAATGTTTATTCAGCGAGAATATCTCGATTAAATCCGCAGTAAAAACACTAAATAAATTTCTTAAACGATTTGCGTCTTTCAAATTGTCAACGGATTTTATTAGAGAATAATTAAAATCAAAATAAATTATACTTAAAAACGACATTACTTTTACAACGACCTAATTTCAATATCAAAAGTTAAAAAATATGTAAATAATACTAGTGATTGCTGCGATCGAGCACGCTCAGCGCGTCTTTGACGCTCCAGTGCTATTGACGGATTCCTGGGTCGTCGGGGAGAACGCAATTTGAACTAACCCGAGTTTGGGGTATTCCCGAAATCTCCACCGCAAATCAAAAAATTCTCATCGCCGCGTACATACGACATTTCTCTCGCATATGAAAGTTCCACAACTCAATTATTTACTCATACTTTAGTCTGCCTTTCTCACGGATTTCGTTCGATTCGTCTTTCAAATTCATTGATTTGAAAAAAAGTGCACAAATTTGGTTGATGTATTTGTTTAGCTTGTACTTTGCGGTCGGTGCGCACGAATTGGAAGGATTTTAATTTTAATATTTGGAACTTTATTCCCTTACATTTCATTCCAAATTTTGGATAAAGTTGATTCCTTCCTTGGATTCATATATAGATAAATATAATTGAAAGACATGCTATTGTTACGATACAAATGCCATTAGCCCTTCCCAAAATCGACACCATCCCACATGCATGGAACCGTTGTAGTGAAGTGGGTAATAATCTAAATCGACTATTACAATTACGTTTAAGTGAATTCCATGCACATTTAGAACGGTGAACAACGGGAAAGAGGCAATAAGCATAAGTTCCAGTACCTGAGAATGAAGAGATCCTCCGAGGATGGTTGTGAGCTGCATAATGAAAAAATAATAAGCCAGAGCTCTGAAAAGCCACAGGAGCTCATCCGAAATTCTGAGAACCATTATACCGCTTGAATCAACTAATAAAGAAAAGATAGAATTATAATTAATTAACAAATTAATTACTTATAAGTCTATGTTGAAGTCACGATGCAATGATTCACATACAGTATGACTTGTCTGAAATGAAACGAGAAAAATTAGAGAAAAACGAAATTGAATATGATTGCCAATGTTTCGTAAAGAACATATTACTCTATTTCAGCACAAAAAAGCACTAATAAATGTGTATAAAGTCAGTTTCTTGGTTCAAGACGAGTAAGGCAAAAAAAAGAAAATTAAACAATTAAATGTCTATTCTTCTCGCCTCTCTCAACAGCAAGCAAAACCATTTTTTAAAGAGGCTCATTACATAAAACTAGAAATGGATAATAAATAATAATCCACAAAGAAAACGACAATGGTTTTCTGTAGGAAAAATATAAAATGTAAAGAAAAACAAATATTTACATAAAGGCGTTTCACCTTCTGTTAGGTTAGGACAGAGGATTAATACTCTTCGAAATTCTTAAACGTATACTAAGTATCATTAAAAAAATCTGCTAGGATCTCGTTTAAATGAAGACATTAGAGCACAGATTCTCGATATAAGAAACAGAAAAAGAATTTTACTCCAACATAAAATATGCAAGACATCATACCGCAAAGATTGCGCAAGAAATATCAAAGAATCAGGATCCGAGTGTTTTCTAATTAATATAAAATCGTAACAAAAATATTACTTCAATTTTCGTAAATAGGGTCTCCAAAGAAAGTTATTTTATGAATTTTAAAAGGGTCCCTGAAACGTGAGAGATCGCGAGATAAAATTAATTAAAAGAAAATTTATCAAATTATAGTTTTGAAACATTATTAAAATATGTGCGATCATAATTTACAGAATTTATTTATCACTTGTCCCCCTCCGTGTTTATGTCGAATGGGACTTTAAGAATTCCGATCGAATTCCAAATTACTTGACCCCAAGGTTTTCGAATTATTCTTTACCTAAAGGGTCCATACAACTATATATTTTACAATTAAAACTTTTTAAATTTCTGGCGATAAAGGAAACACATCCTCTTATTTCAGCCATCGCAAGAACAAGCCTTAACCCCTGAGAGTACCCTTCCTTTTCTCTTACTTCTGTTCGATCCATTTTTTTTACTCTTTACATTTACATGATTTATGTAAATCTCCAAACATTATTATGTTAAAAAAAGTCTCGGTCGAGAATTTACAATAATTTATTGCCTTATGATGAGTATTTGACTCAAATTAAACATGTCGGAATATAAATTTAATCATTTTTCGCCGTATAAATTGTGGTTCTTCTTTTGGAATTTTCTAACAGGAAAAAAGGTAAAAATTATTTTAAATAAATTTAACGATTTTTAAATTCAGAGAAATTTCTAATTTTAAATAATTTATTATTTTGAAAGTATTTAGAAGTTCTAAAATGATAATTTTTACAAAATATTTTCATTCAAATTTAATTAAGTAAATAAATTCGCATTTTTTGTGACTTTAGAGATCAGATGTATTGCGACTGATCACACTAATTTATGTGGCCATAAATGTTCTTTTATTGTTTAATTTTATATCATTTTATGTTATTTTTGAGAATTATTAATTATCTAATTGTAGAATACCGCGAAGAAAATGAGATCTCTATCAGTAGCCTTTCTTGTGTTGAGCACTTTCGGTAGGCTGAAGGAGGATAACTTTATGAATTTATATACTATTAAAGTAAACTAAAATTCACAGTTTCATAATTTGATACTACTACCGGTATTTGTTCAAGTTATGGTCGCCCGGGGTCTGTTCATCCGTTCTTTAAAAGTTATTCTTTAAGTTATATTCTGAAAATCGAAAAGTATAATGTAATAATATAGAAATAATAATAGGAAAATATATTTAATATTACTTTAATATTTTTATTAATAAATTTTACATGAGACAAATCATTAGAGTTCGTATCGTAACTCGTGCATCACCGGGGTCGTTCTTTATCATTAAGTTAAAAACCTTGTTGTTTATATTCGTGTCCTCCAGAGGAGAGAATAAACGTTGTCTAAAAAGATTGATGAGGTTAATATTTGTTTGAGGCTGATTTCACCGATAAAAGAATAAGTTTAAAAGTCAAAGATTTCTTTAGGTTCAAAGATTCCAGTTAGAACGTTTTAGTTATATTTTAGTTACCAAATTAAATTATTTTATATCTCCATTCGAGTAAGATTTAGTGTAGTGCGCTGCGGTAGTTATAGTAATGAATAAAGAAGAAACTAAATAGAACGGTCAAATGTTTTAGGGAATAAAATTGACTTTTCGGTAGAATGCGATTGTAAATAGATCAAAAGAACGTCTTTGAAGGTTTCTCGGAGTCGCATTCTTTCTGTTTGATGAATGTACATCGATGTGAAAATATTAAACAGTTGATTTACATAATAATTACTTTTGTGAGTACTTTAATGAATATAAAGAAATAAAAGTCGATTGATGTATTCTTTACAGTTTAATGAATCTTTGTTATTTTTACAGTCGTTTTGGCGTACTCACAAGACCCTCATGAAATTCCTAACGGGGTAGTAAAAGTTTTAGAGTGATTAATTTATCTATGATGCGACCTTCTTAGATGATCAAGAGGAACAATGTTTTTGAAATGGCATTTAAACATGCAAAGAGAGCATTAGACTTAAGAAATGAAAAACGAGGAAAGACATACAGATACGGATGAATGAAGGAGTTTTGATATAAATATAACTATGCTTTGTTAATTTTTGTGTCAGCGTTATATAATTTGTTTAAATACTATGATAAATCAAGCAAGAGTTTTGTGGACTCTGAAAAAAAGTTCATGAATTTAATGAAATTCGTTAAGAGAGTGAATTGATACATACTCCAAATAAGTACTTCTAAATTTTGTTGAATAACTTCGATACGTATTATGAAAGGAAGATAGCTGAAGCTTTATTAATTAAGTATTTTAAGACGTACTTAAGTTTGTAAAGTGATTCTTCCAATCATATTAAAATATTTTAAGAGGTGCAAAATTGTAATAATTAATTGACTATTTTTAAAAAGGTTTAAAATCATTGTTTATATATTATCTTAATTAATCAATAATTTCAAATGTAATTTAATAATGATAGCGATTATTACGAAACGTGTTAAGTCTGTGTATCTGCTAGGAAGTTATGTAGAAGAAATTAGAGGGCTAAAGCTTCCTTCTAATCAACAAGTTCTAGGATATTTCTTATACTTGCATAGAGAAAGGAAAAAATTGTCCGTGAAGGCCAGGAGAGAGATTAAAAAGAGTGTTAGGTTGCATAGTTAAAATAGATTAAAAATTTTTAGATGTCATTCAGAAACAGGCAGAAGTAATTATATGCTGACAAATGAGATATCGGATGTACCAGTTTAACAAAACATCATATTAAGACGAATGGGGAGCCCATTAATTTAAAACATTTTCGTCAATCAATGCATCTCGAAGAAAAAATCTTGGAGACTATAAAATATTTGCATAATAATAATATCATTCGGAAGTGTAATTCACCTTGGACCTCACCATTAATTTGTGAGTTGAAAAAAGAGAAGAAGGATATTTGTATATGTTTGGATTTTAGGCGTTTAAATGCAATTAAGGAGAGACAAGCTTTTCCGATGCCAATGTTGATGATATGTTGGATGCTTTAGAAGGTTAAAAGTAGTTTAGCTCGATTGATCTTGGAAATATTTATTATTAGGTCAATGAATATCAGGAAAAAACGGCATTTGCAACAAAGCAAGGACAGTATAATTTTAATCGTATACCGTTTGGTATAGCGGCAGTACTGGGAACTTTCCAAGAGATGATGACAAAGGTAGTCGGAGGAATCAAGGGCGCCACTGTATACTTAGGTGATATCTTAGTATACACAAAAGATCGGTAGCAACACTATATTGTTTTGAATCAGGTTTTAGATAATATTAGGAAAGGGGGATTTCGAGTGAACCCAAAAAAATGTAAATTGTTTAAACGGGAAATCAAATTACTAGGACATATAGTTAACAAAGACGGTGTAAAAACGGACCCGTCCAAGATTGAAGCAATAAGAACGTTTTGGAAGCCAAAGTGTGTTAAAAACGTACGCAGTCTTTTGGACATTTGTAATTATTATCGACGATTTTTAAAAGAGTATTCAAAGAAATCTAGAGTATTAGAACAATTATGCGGGCCAAAGAACAATAAAAAACTGAATTGGACAAGAGAGCTAGAGTTATCATTTGAAGAGATGAAAAATGCATTAATGAAAGCCCGGTATTGTGTTTTCAAGACATGAAAAGAGATTTTATTCTAGATATGGGAGCTAGTTCCGACACCTTTGGAGCCGTGTTAGCACAGAAGGACGATCAAGCAAAGGAAAGAGTTGTAACTTAAGGATCGCGATCAATGAACAACCACGAGAAGGGTTATTGTGTTACAAGAAAGGAATTGTTAGCCATGTATTATTTTTATAACCATTTTACACATTTTATGTATAATAAACGGTTTACTTTGCATACGGACCATAAAGCAATCACGTTTATGCTGAACACTAAGAAGTCAATTACAGCACTAAATTATTTTACCTTCCACAAATTCTGAGCTATCTAGAACGGAAAATGATGAAATGACCGAATACTCGAAAGCCGAACAAAACGCCTCCTCAATCAGTGGTCAAGGTGAAAGGTCTTGCAACAATAACCACTAATTAATGTGTAGGAGAAAACTTGAAGCTACTCTTTTTGAAACGAAATAATTACATTAGATGATTTATAAAAATTTTTGGCTAAACAAGCTTCTTCCTCAAACACAGTTTTTTCTGTAAAAGATAAAATCTTTTGGTCGGACGATCGTTAAACTGGCTTTAACAATTATTTAACAATCTTTAATTTGGTCGTTCAAGAACACCAGTATTATGTTTTCCTAATATAAATAGAGATGATATTGAATATGGATACTAGCTTTTCAACAATTAAAGGTGTTTAAAATAATTTACATGGTAACGATTCAGAACGGGTATCGACTTTTGAATAGTGAATTCTAAGAAGACATTAAATAATTACTGTGTGACAAGAAAAGATCTTTGGTATTTGGAAATTTCATGTTAAATTTCAAGCATAACCTATTTAGAAAGAATTTCATCTTCCCGTCACACTCAAGCGAGCTTGTAATTCCTCATTTTATGACCTCATTAGAATAATTATCCTCCTTTATGTTTACTTGAGATTTTATCATGCAAAGAGATATAATTTCTTGAATTACATCGTCGTTGTGTGGACGGTATATGCACAAACCATGAAGAAGTTAAAGGTAAGACAGTAAAGTGTCTTTAAATCTAATGCAAATTCTCGATGATCAAAACTGATGGCATTGTCAATTTGATGGGATATTTGACGTTTTAAAATACTTTAAAAGATGTTATGAGATACAAAGAACCTTTCAAATCGTTAAGTAACTTACACTTCGTCGAGCAGATTTGAAATATTCAAATCGATTAAAACCTTAATATTATCCATTTGAAAACTCAACTGAAGTTAATTCTTGATAGCGGTAAGTCATGGATTTTAGATTTTGAGTATGAATCATTTCGCTCACTTAACAAGTTTCCAATAATTTTCATGAACTTTATTGCAGAGTCCACAAACCTCTTGTTTGATTTATCATAGTATTTAAACAGATCATATAACACAGACAAAATAATCAACAAATGATAGTTATATTTATATCAAAACTCCTTCATTCATCCGTATCTGAATGGCGTTCCTCGATTTTCATTTCTTAAGTCTGATGCTCTCTTTGCATGTTTAAATGCCATATCAAAAACATTGTTCCTCTTGATCATCTAAAAAAGTCGCATCATCGATAGATAAAATAATTTAATTTGGCAACTTTTCCTAAAACGTTCTTACTAGAATCTTTGAACCTAAAGAAATCTGTGACTTTTAAGTTTATTCTATTATCGGGGAAATCAGCCTCAAACGAATATTAACTACACGAATACCAACGACAAGGTCTTTAACTTTATGATAAAGAACGACCCCGGTGATGCACGAGTGACGATATGGACTCTAACGATTTATCTAATGTAAAATTTATAATTAACAACATTAAAGTAATATTTTCCTATTATTATCTTTTATATTATGTCATACTTTTCAATGTTAAAAATATAACAATATTCTTTGAAAGAAAGGATGAACCCCGACCCTTGACACCCGCAATGTTCAATCGGCAGTCTCAACCAGCTTATTGAGAATTTTTGATTAGCGTGATTTCATGCAATCGATTGCATAATCATCATTTTTGTATTTATATACAGGTGAATTGATTATTAATTAGTGACCTGTAGAAGATGGTTGATTCGAATAAATATATTGTCTATAAATATATTTTCTAATGGATCAGTTTTTGTTTTCAATAAACAGTTATCATCCGGATTTCATTTTATCAATAAAATCTTTGTTAAGAGTTATTGAATAGTTAAATAATTCACCTCAGTTAACTTGTTCAAACTTTCTAGAACGTTTTTGGCCATGTTAAGCGGGTTCCACAATATTTCTAAATCTTTTTTTAACAAATTCAAGCATCTTATATTATTTCTTCTATCTTCTATGGAAAAAAATATTAAACATAACTATTTTGATGTAATTTGTAATTATACAAAATTGTATTTCTTTTTATCTATTGGTGAACAAAAAATATGAAGGAAATATTATTGGACAACTTGTTTGATAAATAAGTGAATGTTTTTTATAATGCTATGGAATAATGGAAAGAAATTTGTTGATTGTCTGGACGACCATTGGGATGGTGACCACTCTTCTTGGGGGTATCGGAAACATTTGGTTTAGTTACTTGGTTAAAAAGAAATTTTGGAAAAAAATTCACTATAGAATACTTTTTTGGATTATGATAATAGATGCGACTTTAGACTTATTTTTTATTCCTCTCGAAGTCATGCAAACTTATTGGTACTTTACTTTTTATGCATTTCTTGGAACAAAAGTCTTTTGTCAAGTAGAGTCTCTATTTTTTAATATTAATTTGATGGCCTCAATTTTCGGAAGACTTATTGCCGCTTTTATCAGAGGATGGTCGATATTTTTCCCCGTTAATTATCGTAAATGTGTTACAATGCGTTTTACTAATTTAATGGTTGCTATTTTGATTTTCGGATTTTCTACTGTTGTCCATCTGATTTTGTTCAAGTGGGCCTTGGACTACGACATGGACGCGGTATTCGGAGACTGTTACAGTATTCATCGGTATAAATTGACCGATATTCTTAGATCGACCATATTTACATATATTCCGTTACTTGCCAGCTTTTTAATTTATTTGGCGATTTTTATCAAAATAATTTCACTAAAATCTCAAGATAAAGGAGAAATGTTGAAACTTAGTCGTGGAAGTGGAGCTATATTTTGCAGTTTGTTAATATATGGGGCTTGTGTTCTACCTTTGTGGATAGGTTATGACTCGGATAATCATTACAACAGATTTTCTTGGAGTATTTGGAATAAATTTCTGTTTAGGTTTAGCTACGCCATTGATCCGGTGAGTGTGAATATTTTCTAGTAAAAATATTTATTACCTTTCACTTTTTAAACCGAAAACAACTTTTTGTTAATTTAAATGATTTGAACTTTTCGTCAAAATCTTTTTTAAATTGCTAAAATTTAGGACCTAGATTTTACTATATACAAATAAAATACGTATATGTTTCAATATAGTCATACAAAACACTCTGAAATTATATTAAATCATAAAAAAATTTTATTGAAGGAAAAGAATAAAAAGTAAAGTCAATTTTTATTTAATGTATAATATTTTATTTTCGATTTTTTTTTAAGATTTTTCTTATGATAATCTACAACATAACTGAGCCGTGAAGTTTGAAAGTGGCCTAAGCCCATTTATACTTAAATTGAGATATTAAAATTTCAATGTAATTTAAAATGTATGTACAGCAGAAACCCGTGTCTAAAATTATCGTATCTACTCGGAATAAAAATACCCTGGAATGCTTTATTGATAAATAAACTTTGAAGTTATACATGTAACCACTGGCAACCAGAAATAACAGACAAATGGAATTAGACCATTTTAAAAATAAAGGGGCCAATTTGTTTTATTGATTCAAAGCAAAATATTTACTGTTTTATTGCCATAATAAAATTTTAAAAGTATTAGCCAAAAATAAGAATTAAAATATTATTAAGCCATATATGCTAACGAGGAACCGTATTAAATCAACGTTCAATAATCAAACACAAAACACGGAACATTCATAAAGTTCCTTACAACAGGAACACATTGTTCCTGTTGAATAAGTCTCAAAATGAAAATTTGATTTTTAAATATTTGTCAAATATATAATAATAATTTATCATAGATTGCTAATATGCTACTTAATATCTCTAAAATTAAACAACAATATTTATCCTAGGGTAGCAGCCACCCTAAAAACTGAATAATAGTTCACTGAAGAATAGTCATCAGATGTCTGTTGAAAATTTCGAGGTGTCACGAAAAACCTAGCAATACCCAACGTTTATATACGTTTAAAACATTTATATACGTTTAAAATATTTTAAATTTCCCAGCAAAGGTTTATATTTTTGATCAGATATAGTTCTTTTTAACTCTATACTTTAATTTGTAAACGATGAATAAAAATAATATGAAAAAGATCAGGTTTGTGAGGAAAAGAGATATGAAGATCGAAGTTTACAACGGTAAAAAAAAGTTGGTAAGTATGACCTCAAAGCAAATTCAAAAATAAGAACATACAGGCAGCTGATAAGAAACAACCAAGAAAGAAACTAATTACAAATACCTTAAAATTTGATTCATCGCATCTGGTTTCGCGCTGCGCATCCAATCAATAATTTTAGTCCTCAAGAGGACTTTTTCTCGTTCTCTTTCTTTGCCATACGGTCGAATTCTTGTTTCTCTGCGAATGGAATTCTGTACTGATGATGACGAACATGAATTCGTGAAAATCCGGGAATATTCCCCAAAATTATTAATTAATTTCTTATTATCCGTATCATTTACAGTGGAATTAGTAAAGTTTAAATGCTTTTGCCAGTCTTTTGGTGATATAAAACCGATTGATAATTTCTTATTATAAGATTTATTATTGATAATTCGATTCAAAATTATCCGATTTAACGGCTTCTTTATTTATTAATTCTGTTTCGAATAATTTCATTTAAATTCAACACAATCGAAAACGTAAAACATTTTATTTAAAAAATTGTGTGGTGATTCCGCTATTATTCAAACAAACAACTTTTTACATTATATATATATATATATATATATATATATATATACATGTACACA
>MQRK01241364.1:13761-27955 GCA_001938485.1 Girardia tigrina | reverse complement strand
TATATATATATATATATATATATATATATATATATTTACATTCTTTTTCTTCATACTAAAAAAATGTGTTTTCTTGGAAGTATTTACACTAGAAATTTAAATTTTGATTTTACTTAAATTTTTAACTTAACTAAAATTTCTAATTAATTACTTTATTTAATTTATTTTTAAAAACATATTTTTTAAATAATTCTGCTTCAGTTCGATCAAGATGTAAATTATTTCAACCAGCATCTAAAAAACGATTCACTACCAAGTTATCTCATTTGTTGTAAAACATTCAGACTGATCGGACATCCCAAGAAAAAGAATATTAAATTTTTGCGCAATCTTATAATTTTTTTCAATAATTTATAATTAAATCTATATATTCAAGCATCATTTGGTTAATTGATGTAAAAAACACCTTATGATATGATGAACCTGTTCGACGATGCTCGGAGTATGAGATTTTTAAACGTGAAACGATACTATACAAACGACGTTGGACCATGGGACTAGAAACAATCGTTGTCGGGTGCCTACGATTCTAGCCTGCACAAAACGATAAAGTGTTTTTATGTATGAAATTATCAAGCGCAATGAAGATAAATAATTCCAATGTTATATCATACGTCAAGTATTGCCGCAGCACATGGAATACGCGCAACTCTGGTCTGTGGAATCCGCTGGATTAAAAATAAAAAAAAGTTCCGAAGAGACTGATGAAGCAAATCTATCTGTGGCTGAAGCAGTTTCCGATTGAATTTCGAAAATATTTTATCAATAAAAGTGTTTTTTATTTTAATAATTTACTATGAAATATATAGATTCAAGCAATACAATGTAAGAAATATGCTATTAAATTTAAAAGAAAATACATGCAGAAGCCTACAGCGACAATTGCCGCTAAATGTACTTAGACGGAGGAAGCTGTTAAAAATGGAAGAACATATAATTCTCATAAAAATTATTTCTCAAGCAATTTAAGCGACGTTTGGAGATATTCAGAAGCTATTATAAATGTATTTTATTTATTAACGACATGGTTGTTTAACATCAATGAAAGCATAATTATAAACGGAAAACGCTGTAAACTTTCATTTGTGAAATTCGAAAGGCAACTGGAAATTAAAGATATCATTTCACAAAAAATCTTGGTGTCTGTGTGGATGGTAAAAATTAAAACCTATTCTCATTTATCAAACAAAAGATATTCCCAAAGAGTCTGTATCCAGCGAGATTTAAAAATGAAAAAGATGCTTGGAAAAGGATACTATGCTTCTGTTAATTCAGAAAATATGTGCCTTTCATCCAGAATGCGGACAAAAAACGGATTATATTTGTTAGGGATTCATTTTCTGCGCACCTCTTTCAGAAAGTAAAGAATAATACAACCGTCGTACATAAGAAAGACCTAAGTATTATGTATGGGGACTTCAGCTATAATTCTGCCACAGCAGTTACCAAAACAGTTAACATCAAGAGGCCTAGTTTGGAGAAAGTTACTGAATTGGTGATAACTACTTGGAACATAATTAACATTGAAATTATAAAGAAAAATTTTAAGAAATGTGAAGTCAATAATGTCTTGGATGGGACTGAAGACAATATGTTGTGGCAATAACCTCAGAAAAGCACAAGTGATAATAATGAGGATTCTATTGATGACCAAACTGATGACCCATATGATGATTATATGGGATAATTATTGACTTTCGTTTGTTTGAAATTGTTTTGTATTATATGTTTGATAAATTTTGATAAATGTTTAGTTTATGTATGTTGAAAGGCATACTCTCCCCATTAAAGATATTTACAAACTATCTAAGAAAATTTATTAAATTAATTACGGAACTAGTAAATTAACATAAAAGATAATATTTTTTAGTATTGTTTATTGTGTAGTTCTTTAAATAAGCACTCAAAAGTTAATTACAGACTTTCAAAAATAAATGTATTAAATCGGACTGCAGTCTTCTTAATTATGACATTTTGACTGATTGACACATGTGGCAGATTTTTCTAGAAGCTGGTGAAGAAAACATTTTGTAGACTTTGGACTGACTGGACTCTGTCTTTGATTGAGTACTGAAAATATAAATTTGATTATACCATAAAATACGTTGCAAGTTTTAATAAAAGATGATATTATGCTTAAGTTTGTATTTAATTTTCTAAATGGTGATCTCGACTTATATTTGAATCATGTTTTCCTGATTTTTATTCAAGATTTCTATATCGTCTTATATTCGAGTATATACGGAAATATCTTAGAGTTAGAATTTCAAGTGATTTAGATGATGTTACGTATAAGGTATTTTGAGAACATGTACATTACAAGAAAAGATGAAGTAAGAGGACCGGCATTTCCAATAAGTTTTTGGAATAGCTATCTGAGAACATTGAACAATTTGCCTCATCAAAAAACTCAGTGGAAGGGTATGCCGATTCTTTAAATCAAATAATCAATATTCTATAGCATCCTTCCTTATCATCAATAGTAGGCAAAACAAACTCAAAGAAAAGATCGTTTTTATCATCGTACCAGAGTTTCTAACAATGAAGCTGCTTATTTTGATTGTAAAAAAATTACAAAGTTTCCAATTATAATATTGATTTGAAGAATCTAAAGTTCAGGCGATGATGGTAGCAGCAGCTTATGTGTATGATGGAACTGATGATGAATGTTAACACAACGTAGAGATCTATCACAGCTCTAGCTTAGATGAACAATCCGATTCAGAAGAAGACTCTCTCTAGAGCTCTTCTAAATAAACATCAGTACCCTGAGTTATGTAAGTCAATTGACAGGGCCAATATCAGCAATCGAAACACCTGCCTCATTATCAATTCAGTGTTGAAGGTTCTTGGATTTCTGAATCTTAATAATGTGCTGGATCCCATTAAACTACCGCGCCAGCGAACGCTGTTGAAATCTGCATCATGTACAGAATTCAAGAGAGCAATCGTGGAATTATATGTCTTGGTATATATGACAGGTCCAAAATCTTACGAGGGTGAATTGACAAAGATGGTGAATTTTGAACCATATGATAAACCAATAATTTCGTTTAATCCAGTTCCTGGAGATGAAGTAGAAGTGAAGAACACTGTGATGCAAGATTTTAGCACAGATTAGTCATATTTACTGAAAATATGTCTCCTGTTTCAACAAGATTTACGTCTTGGTTACAAGGATGTATGATTTTTACAGACAGCTCAGCCTGGTGCTAGAAGTCCTGCTTGATGGTTGATCCAGGCGAACGCTTTACTCCATCTGTA
Organism: Girardia tigrina; assembly: GCA_001938485.1. NCBI lineage: Eukaryota > Metazoa > Platyhelminthes > Tricladida > Dugesiidae > Girardia > Girardia tigrina. The sequence goes on along the minus strand of MQRK01241364.1, from coordinate 24,691 downwards.
TATATCACAGGAACATCTTTTAGGAGATATTTTTAAGGCTGGTGAGATTCATCATCTGTTCTACGCCATTTGTTGGTTCAATATCAAATGTCAATCAAATGTGCAGGATGGTGCTAAGAATTTCTTCTTTATGATTTCAAGATACCAGAAACTTGACAAGGCTGATCAGGATATCATTGATTCTATTTTGATTAACAACAACTATTTTTGTCATCCAGAAAACATCTTGTTGACCGCTGTAGGAGATGAAGATGAAAAGACGAGAAAGTTAGCTTGTGACAAGTCATTTAAGCACACCAACAGTTTACAACGGGGACTAGGCTAGTTCGATGTTTTGACATGACACAGGTATCACTGAATTTCACTGCTACGTTGTACATAGATATGATAGATTGAACCAATATTGTTGTTAACCCTCCTCCACTTCTCAGCAACATAGATCCTTATGTTATTGCTAATCATCATCAACGGATTATTATTCCATCATACCCATGTAACTCACAGGATGTCGAAAGAAACATCAAAGATTTTACTGCAGCGTGTCTCAAAGTTTACGGACAAGACTCACGTGACGTTGTTATAATACAGATGGAGAAATCGAGATCAGATCTACCGAACTTTAAGACTAAAAGGGACTTCTTGTAAGAAACTGTATTTTCCCGACTGGATTTTACATGTAATAACAAATGGTTTTGCTCATTTTTGCGAACAGTATAACTGTTGGATTACTATTGCTGTATTTAGCATTAACAGACTATAGCTTGAAAGCTTTTAGTGACTGTGGTACCATTTAATATAGAAATAAAAAATTTTTATTACATATTTGCAGGTTTTTGGTTATCAGGTCACAAAAATTTAGTTGTCTGAAAACGATTCGATTAATTTAGTATATTTTCAACCCAACTTAGTATATATATATATATATATATATATATATTTACAGTAAAACCTCGTAAGTCGAACTCCCCTCTAAGTCGAAAACCTCACTTAATCGAAAGTTTACTTTGGAACGGAAAATTTACCATAGATTATCACCCCTCTAACTCAAAATTCTCTTCATCTCGTATGTCGAACTAATTTTCTGGTACCAAAGGTGTAATATTCCCTCTAAAATCGAACTTTAACTAAACTTTATCTAAGTTGAAAAAGTTAACTACAACATTCAAGCTGAGTTTGTTAATGACATATTTTTAGATTTCACAGTTTACAAAATTCAATTAATTCCCATTAAAAGAAACTTGAAATTGGTTTTAGTATTCATTTAAATGTCATACATTTAAATTTTCATTTGACTTTTGACACAATTATCACTCCATGCCTCCAAAATCAACACAACACAATTTTGATCAAAAGAAAGCTGTGCTTGACAAATTAATTGGGCAGAATGCAGTTTCCCTAGCAGTAGAATATGCAGTGGCTAAATTCACTATTGCATCCATAAAACAAAAGCAGGATTCCATTCTAAAAGCGTGGAATAATAAATGCTCACTTGATCGGAAAAGGTCAATGAGAACAAATGAATGTAATGACCTCAACAATAAAAGGATCGAATATTTTTATCTCTGTCGACAAAAGAATATTCCCTTCCAAGCTCAATAATCCAAGAGAAGGCCAGTAAAGTTTGCGGAAACTTTAGGCCTTCAAGATTTCAAGGCAAGCAATGGATGGTTAAAGAGGTTTCGGTCCTGAAACAACATTCATTTTAACGCGTTGAGTGATGAAATCTCTGATGTGTACTCCTCAATTGTACTCTCATTTAAATTTCGTCTCTCACTTCTCATTGCTGATCATTCTCCAGAAAATGTATTCAACGCAGATGAAACTGCTTTATTTTACCGTAAATTATCCCAACGCTCCTTGATTCAACGTGGAGAAAGTGTACATGGAATGAAACAGTAAAAAAAAGACTGTATGTTCTCTTAGCGGCAAGCATGACAGGGGAAAAGTTAAAACCTCTAGTTATTGGACATGTGGTTTATCCTAGAGTATTCAAGAGGAATGAAATTGATGTGAATAACTTGCCTGTGATTTGGAGATCTAATAAGCGCACATGGATGAGTAGTGCGTTCTTCAGTGCTTGGATTACAGAACTGAATGACAAGATGAGAAACTCTAATTGAAAAATCATCCTCTTTATTGACAATGTGTCTTCTAATTCATCTATAACATTATCCAAGATGGTGATTCAATTTTTTCCGCCTTGTATGCCATCTCCTATCCAGCCACTTGATCAAGGTGTCATTAATAACTTCAAACAGTTTTATAGGAAATTTTTCATTCAACGTTTCATCTCTGTGGCTGAAAATTTTGCATGCTCCAAGGAATTCATTCGTGACGTGACTGTCATTGATGCGATCCTCTGGTTACCTTGCTCTGGGAAATGTGTTACACCTCAGTCAATTCAAAACTGCTGATTTCTGATCAAATTATAATCTGAGAGAACAGTTTATTCTCTCAACTGTACCAGGTTTGAGACTGGGGACACAACATAATAACACTTTCGGTCGTTGAAAGACAATCACAAACCGATAAATTACATTTTGTTTTGAATTTCTTCGTTCTTTCCAAATTTTTCACAAAATTAGTTAGATATCAAATGGTAGTTGGCGAGAATGGAATTAATCACGTTCTATATATTTTTGCTTAATTTTAAAATTAAATAAGTTAATTTTAATGCAATGATTAATTGGTAAAATATTTTTAAATTTTTATTTGTTCCTGTATAATATAATAAGTTTAACACATGTTGTGACTTGATGAGGAGATTATTATCTCGAAACGCATTGTCCTCTTTTTATCCGTTAGATATATTAAAATTTATTTTAGTTCAAATAAAGGTTTAATGAAACATAAATTTTAATCTAACCAGATGAAATCCTTAGTCTCAATCAAACTTTTTTCTCTGTGTTATAAAAATTATATACATATATATGTGTGTGTGTTATAATTTAATTAAAAATTTTAACTTTAAAACTCCGATAAAAATTATAATAGTATAAATATAAAATCTGATGCATCTGATGTACTTTATCTGACTAAATTTTCCTAAAGGTTGAAAGAGACGACATAACTTGTAATAGAGTACTGGTCAACTAATTATTAGTTTTAGGATTTAATACGAGTGTGATTCAATTGATTAAACGTTATGTTTTTTCATTTTACTTCTAAGGTCTTGTGACCTGAATTATGTTATAAATGTATAAAATTATATGAATTTTTTTTTTTCGGTTAAAAGTCATTAAATTAAGATGTTTGTAAAAAAATTCAAAAAAATTAATGAAAATTATTTTATTTTTAATTAATCCATTTATTATTTCCAAACTAAATAATTTCATTATTACTATTTTATTCTATTGAATGTCCCGAATATGACACTATCGGTCACAACAGTTTCTATACAGGGTACGATTAACTAGAGACCAAAATATCTAATGTTTCGAATTTGACTCATACGGTCACAAAATGTTAATAAATTGTAATTTAATGACAAATTTTTCGTTCTAGCCTAATAATAAAATTAGTTTCTTTTGTAATAATTAGTTACAGTAACAGAAAATAAAAAAAATAATACTTTTGTCTTAAATTCTTGAAACAAATCATTGTATCATACAAATCAAAATTTTATTTAAATCTCATGTATTATTTCATATAAATTGACATTAATTGTGCTTATATATAAATATAAAGCCCTCCAATACTTACAATATAAGAAGTGATCAAATTATATTTGACAGAGGCTGGAAAATATTTTAAAAAGCAAAAATGTAGTAATTAATATAATTAATAATATAAATAATATTAAGTGCATAAAATATAATACAATCCGTTGTTAGAAGGATACAATATCATTTGAACAAGAAACGTAAGTCACGATGATTGAAATGATTGTTTGACCGCTAATCATTTTAACTAATATTTTAATAAATTATATTTAATTGTTATATTTAAAAGAAGTTTTAAACGAACAATAAAGTTTTAAAAGAAAAATAACGATGATTTTATTAAAAATGAAGACTATTATGAATTCCCTTTGAAAAATTTTCGAAGTGAACTATTTTCAATGGACCCAGCACGACATTGAGAATGATCTACTGCGAAGCCATGCCGCCACCGTTCAATTTTTGGGACAACATGAGGGTTGGGTGGAACACACTAATATATGAAACATTTTCATTTTAATATGAAAATTGCTCAATTAAATACGTATTTACAGGGTTTTTCACGTCATTCCGTAATTACTAAATTTCATTTTGAAAAGTATAAAAGTATAAATTTTGTTAGTAAAAATTATTGTAAAGTTGACACTTTTTTGAAAGAAGGTAATACTAGGTAATACAATAAAATTGTTTCCAAATTATAAAAAAATGTAATATTTTCTGGTAATCGTAATGATTGTAAAAGATGAAATACGAAAAAAGATAATTGAGTCGTTCTTAAACAACCATTCAAAGACCCAGATATCATCAATATTAAATATCAAATATACACTACAGTATGTTCCATCATTAATGTTTATTTAAACGAAGGGAGAATAGATCAAAAATTAAAAGGTGGTTTTCGAAAAAAGAAACTCCAAGAAGAACATAATGCTGCAATACAAAGATGGATTAATGACGATTCTGGAGTTAACCTTACGAGAGTAATATGAAAAAGTATCAATTTATTTGGAAAAGTTATCAATTAAATATGAAAAATTCTGTATTTATAAATTGGTAGTACTTTGCTTTAATTTACAAAAAAAGAATATTTATTTGTTATTACTTAAAAGTACTTTTCGTAAATAATCTAATTAATTTTGTTTGTCAATTACAACAAAATAAATATTTAACAAAGTTAATTCTTTGGAGTATTTTTCAAATATTATTTAAGTAAATATTCGAATAAACTAAAAGCTTTTAATTTACTCAAATAATTTCCTATAGATTTTCTGTTCATGTCAAAATATTTTATCTATTTTTTATTTCTGTATTAAGAACGAATTTGACAAGTTTGAAAATATTATTTTGAAATAATTAATTGTTTATTTATTATTTTGAGTTTTAAAATATAAAATTTGAATTTGTTATAATTAATACCTTTTTCAAATTTAAAGAAACAAACTTTTTATAATGTCGAATAACAACAATTTTTTAATAAAAATTCAATTAAATTAACATAAATTACATTGCCTGTAATTTCATATCCAATAAAAGTATATTTATTAAGAACATTGAAATAATTTTCATTTGAATTTTTATTATTATCACATTTAAAGGCATCACAACTCTCGGAAGATCGTTCATTGTTTGACATCGCTCTAATTAGTTTTTTTATTTATATTTTTAATCATGATTATTCGAACAACTTTTCTAAATCTTTTTAAATATTAAATTTCTAAAAATATTAATTAAACTTAATAATTTTAACCATTTCTGTATAAAAACTCAAAATAATAAAAATTTTATCAAATTATTAAAAATGAATTTAATTTAAATTTAATTAGTTTAATTAACATCTAATTAATTGCTTTTGTTTTTTTTAAAAAAATAATAAACTTGATTTTAATTGTTAATTTCTAAAAATATAAACGTATAAAATTATTATTTTAATTATGTTCGAATAGTCAATCACTTTAAATATAAAAAATACCAACTTCCATCGGGCTGCGAGAATCACTATTTTAAGTTCAACATACTCAAATCAACAGCATTAATACATTCATTCCTCTCATCTTTGCTCAAAGACAATTCATAACGTCGAATTTTGAATGTTTTTATATCAGTTTGTCATATATATTGTTGATCTGCTTTATTTCTGAACCGTTTTATGCGTTTATATAAATAATGATATAATATGTAATAATATGATAAATAAATATTAAATGGAAATAATTAAAATTACAATAAAAAAGATTTTAAAATAATTAAATTTAAAATTTTGAAAATTTTTCATTTTTAACAGTTATTAATTGGCGACTCATTGATTTAAAATTTTGAATCCAGACCGAGTGGTTGATTCGATGTGTGAGCCAATTTCTTAATTGGTGAGAGTCTCGTGGGAAAGAGTGATTTTTGAAAATCATTTTTTTTCGAAAATTAATATTGGGTTGAGGAATAAGTTCCCGCCGTTTTTTGAAAAATTAAAATTTTATTTTTTAACTAAAAAGTTACTACAAATTAATCACAAATATAATCTCTGCCATTGTTCAAGTCTTCTTCCCAACGTTCAACGAGTTTTTCAATGCCTCTTTGGTAGAAATCGCCCGGTCTTGACTCGAAGAATTCAGCCAACCAAACTTGCAGTTCTCCGTCATTGTTGAACGAAACACTACGCAAAGCGTTAGAAAGCGAACTGAAAAGATGAAAATCAGATGGAGCAAAGTCAGGTGAATACGAAGGGTGCGGTAACACTTCCCAACCAAGCTTCTTGAATGGCTTCTTTTGACATTCTGACAATATGAGAACGTGCATTGTCGTGTTGCAAAATAACGCCTCGATTATATGCAAACAATAGATGGTGTCGGAAATGTTCATTTTTGTCGACATGACACTCCATTTCAATGGTCTAAAAATTGACAAAAAATAATCTGAATAAGAAAACAAAATACACCAATTTTTAGAGCAAAACAATAGCTTTCAAATAACATATAACATTGCATCAAAAAATTTGATTTTAATATTAAATTGATTAAAAATTCAAAAATCGGCGGGAACTTATTCCTCAACCAAATATATAAGGAACTTTTGTTGAATTTCGAATTGACTGTTCATGACGGAAATTTTATTGATATTTTGTTTTGAATTTTTCTTTTGTTTAATTGAAGTGATTTAAGGTCACCGTTTTTTTGTATTTAATTTTTACGATTGAATATGAGCTCTTCACAATCACGAAATAATCAAGCAATCACTCAACTGCGTCTCTACTACTACTAGTCGCTAGATGTGGTAGCATAAAATAATTTTGGATATACTTCTTTGTGTTTTGATACCTACATGACATAAATCTCTGTGTATTTTCCTGATAAAATCTCTTCTAATTTGCTTCAGAACCAATGGTAACAAACAATTTCTTTCTTGTCTACCCCTTAACTCATTCTGATAAACTAATTGGTCCTTTAGTTGTAATAACTCCTTGGTGAATTCATTCTTTTTACCCTCTGCCATCGCCTGTATTTGTTTCAACTGGTTCAACTCTGAGTACTTTTCTTGTTCGTCTTTTATCCATTGAATTGTAGACTGAATCACCACTGTATTGATGTGTTTCATTCTAGTTTTTGTTGATTTTGGTTCTTCGTGTTTTGTTTCACATTGTGCACAGATGTCGTCAAATAGCCGTGATAATCCATGTGCATTTTCATGTTCGTCACCTTTTCTATACTTTAAATCAAAGTAAAAATCAGCCATTTTTGCTAACCATGTCTGGAATTGAGGAGTTATTGATTTGAAAGTACTCTTCATATATTCCAGTGCTTTATGGTCAGTTCTTGCGGTAAATTGCTTGCCATATAAAAATTGCTTAAATATAACATGAACTCTTGTAAAGCTCATAGTTCCTTTCTTGTCACACAATACCCTTTTTCATGTATAGTTAAAGTCCTTGATGCATACACGATTACTACTTATTTCTCTTCTGATATCTGACTTAATACCGCTCATATCGATTCGAATGATGCATCTGTATCTAAGATGAAATTAATATTCGGATTCACATATGTCAATATTGTTGCACCAAATAGCTTTTGCTTCAACTTGTTAAAACTTGTTGAGATACCTTCTTTGTTAATTGTATGTCCCAGAAATACCAGCTCCCCCACTCCGAATTTGCATTTCCCTGGATTCACCTTTAAATCTGCTTTCTTCAGTCTATTCATTACTTCTTCTAATAGTTTTATATGATTCTTCATTGATTTTGAGTAAATTAAGACATCATCTAGGTATATTACTACTTCAGAGAATAGCAAATCTTCAAATAATGAATTCATTATTCTCTGAGATGTTCCTGGTGCTGTTGAAAGTCCAAACGGTACAAGGTTAAAACAATAATGTTGTGTTCTTTTGCAAAACGCAGTTTTTTCTTGAGAATTTTCATCCAATGCTACTTGATGATATTCTTTGCATAAATCTATACTTGAAAAAATTCTAGAGCCATCCAGGGCATCCATTAACATTTGGCTGAATTTGATTGAATTATTATTATTTTTGACGTGTTAATTTTTGTTATTTGAAAATAAAGTTTCATAAAAGAATTTGTGTTTATTATTTATATATTTATGTTAGAAGTGCTTACTGATTAATCGGAGTCAGATTAACGATTAAAGATGAAAGATTTTTGTTTTAAAAAGTAAATATTTAAGTTTAAAGATTTTAATACCCAACACTGTTCAGGGCCTTCACTGAAAAGCGCCGGGAGTTAATTGACTGACTGTTAAATCAACACAAAATTCGAAAAAATAAATAATAAATTATAATAATTACGATTTAAAAATTAAAGTAGAAACTATCACATTCAGCTCAATCGTCATATATGATGGGTCTTTTTCTAGTTCTTACATATTGTATCAAGAAAAAATAATCACTTTATTTAATTAAACTAAAGATGACGCAATATCTAAACAAATTTTTCTTGGTAATGAATTTAATGAAAAATATACTCTCATTATATTAATTTTAAAGATGTCATTATTTTTTTAAAAAATATTGAGAATCCATCGTTAGACTTGTTAATTAAGGACTGAAGACAACCGGAAACGTATCTAAAAAATAACGATAATTAAAATGGTTTTATTCTTTTTTTACTAAGGTCTAAACTCAAGTAAAACTTTAATGTATAATTTTTTATTTTGTATTTTAAACAGTGTTTTAGAAAAATAAAATTAATATAATTAAACTGACTATAAAAATATCAACAAATAAATTATATTTAATTTTTCAATTAAAAATGGAAATTGATTATTTTAAAAATGAAACTACAAAAAACATTCTTTTATTTTATGATGAAATAACAAAAAATATATATTTTTGTCACATTATTCTCAGACAGAAAGATTAATGACTCCAGGGAGATGTAACAATCAGGAAAAGGATGCAAATCTTAAATTAATTATATTTATATTTTCTGTTAACAAAAATTTAAGTTTTTTTCAAATTTTATATATAACTTTCACAAAAATAATATAAAATGATTTTATCGAATTATATTCCTTTTAATTTTTGTTTTTTTTAATTAAAAATCATTAATTTAGAGACAATTTAAATTAATTCTTTCAATTTATTTCTAAATGTTAAAATGTCTAAATTAATTAATTTATTATGGAAAGTATTGTTTATATAAAATTAATTTTAAGCCATTTTATATTAAAAATGATAATTCAGATTTCACAAAAAAAATAAAATATTTTGTATTCTGTCACTATTGTGAGGGAAAATTCGGAATGTTGTAAGTTTGTTGTTTGTATGCTGTTTAGATTGGTGACTCTCCTACTCAGATGTTATTGATTAATTATTTGAATCACATGATATTAATTTAATAAGATTAATGTTTAAATATTAATTAATTAAAAGTTTGATAATTATAAATTTTAATAATATTTTTAGTAAATGATTTAAATTATTGAATTTAATATTATTTAAAAACTAATTGTTATTATAAAGAATTATTTAATTACATTTTATCCAATAAAATTTTGAGAAATTAAAAGTTAATATTTTTGTTATCTCATTTATTAATTTTAGGATTTAAATAGATATACAAGAAACATATTAATCAAGAATGTCGATTCCCACAGAAATTGATACTGAACATGTTTGTGTTGTTAATAAATGTTTACAGTCAAATTGTGATGTTGTTAATAACTATATTTGTAAAGAACATTGAGAGAATGTTTCTAACAGAATAAAGGTCAATAATATTGGTCGACAGATTATTATGGTTTTGGCATTTTGAGACGAGTTTAGTGAAATGCATGAAGGATTTAAGGTAAGAGATAAAACTTGCATGTTTTTAAATTTTTATTCGTGTTACGAGAAAAGTAAGAATTGAATGTACATGTGATTGCAACAATACCAGTGCATTGAAGTTCCCCAGAAATAACCAATAAATTAAGTAGAAAATCAAAAATCCGCTTCTGAAATAAAACTTATTTCAGCTTTCTAGAAGGATTGATTTCTCTTTCAAATAATTTTAATCAGTATTTAGCAGGGCTTAAAATTTTTTCCCAGTCCCGTTCCCGGGAATTGTGAAAACGGGAATAGGAATAAAATTTTGTATTCACGGAAATGGGAATTTGGAAAAAATTTGGAACTTTTAAAATTTAATTTCCGAGAACGGGAATTCGGTTCGAAAAAATTGTAATTAATTTTTTAATAGTTAGTAAAAAATAATAAAAATAATACATTATTAAACTAAAAGAATAGTTAAAATATATTTCATTATTTTTTGAATGCATTATATAAATAAGTTTCATTTTTACATCATATTTATTTGTTAACTCATATTTTGGGGTAATGCCGTTCTAAAGACTGGGATTTTCCGGGAAATATAGGAACGGGAAGGTGAACGGCTATAGAATTTTTAAAAATCCATTTCTCAGGATTTGGAACTTAAAATGAAAATCCAAAAAATTAATTTTCAGGAAGTTTGAAGCCGTAGTATTTAGGCAAATGTAACTAACTACTAGATTAAGTAGTTGAAGTTTCCTAAATTGTCAGAATATGAAGAAAAAACAATCATAAACATACAATTTTTGATTTGAAAATACAAAAAAACGATCTAATACAGGGTTATCATAAAGTAATATTTATTAATATATTATATAATAATAATATATTAATATTAACTTTAATATTTCGTAGAAATAGTGGAAAACACAAAACAAATTGAAAAATGTATTCAGTTATATTTCGGATTTATGTGTCCACCATTATTTTCAAGACAAAGCTGAGCCCTGGCCACC
>MQRK01241364.1:395-12420 GCA_001938485.1 Girardia tigrina | reverse complement strand
AAATCCGAAATATAACTGAATACATTTTTCAATTTGTTTTGTGTTTTCCACTATTTCTACGAAATATTAAAGTGGTTTTAAAACTCTAGTTACTTTATGATAACCCTGTATTTACTTTTCTCTCTAAAATGTTCTGAAAAGTAGCAAGGCTATACTCAAAGTTAAAATTCACATATCTATGCTTCGTTAACTTATTTCGAATGTTGATAACTTTCGATGCGAGTAATGATAATTTTGTTTCAAATTCTCAGATACAATCTATGTATAATTATCATTTATTTGACATGCTACCATTCTCGTTTTATATCGTTGATAAACGCCAAATTAAATAATAACTTTCAAATTACACTTATTTATAATTTGAAATTATAATTTCGCAATTTATCAATTACTAAAATCGTAGCACGTCAAAATGTCACCGACAAAAATGTCGCGATCATTATGTCGCAAACAAAAATATCGCGATTTAAAATGTTGAAAAAAATGTCGTAAACAAAAAAAATATTTTATCGTATTTTTAAACATTTTTATTCATTTAAAATCTTTTATTTTTATTAAATTTTTTTAACAACAGCAATTACAAAAATAAATTGCAAATGCCTTTGTACCTGAAAACCATGTCATTATGGCATTTGAAATATAATGTGTAGTGGAATATTACACTGAAAATGAAGTTTTATTAAATCTGATAATATTTTATTTTGAAAAGACTTGGATTGGTCGACTGCAAATGAGGAATAGGAGTAAAAGTCCACTGTTTCCTCATAGTTTATGGAATTGCTATGATTCAGTAACGCAAAGACTTATAAAAACCAGGGCTGCAGAGTCGGACTAAAATTGTCCTGTGTTGAATTTCACGATTCTGACTCCGGCTTCTCCAAAAATCCTTAAACTCCGACTCCGGCTCCAAATCTGCTACCGTGCCAAAAACTAACAATTCGGTTGAAGATTGACATCGAGCATTTAACGAACGTTTAATTCCAAATATTTGGCGTTTCATTGATGCACTGAAGCATAAACAAAGCCTTAATGGATTATAGATTAACCAGTATATTGGTGGACAAGAGACACCGTTAGGAAGGAAAAAATATAGGGGCAATGCACAAAGATTATAGAGGATAGTAGTGCCCATATTTTCCACAGCAAGGATGTTGCAAGCAATTTTCCTTTGAACGTTTAATAATAAAATATTGAAGCATAAAACGTTTTTTGGTAAATAAAAAAATATAGTATAAAAAAATATAGTATATATAAAATATATAGTATATATTATTTGTTTTTATACTATATTTTTATAATTCATGTATTACTTTTAATTTATTTTAAATAACAATACTAATTTTTCTTAAGTTTTTTAAACATTTTATATCCACGATATTTTTGTTCGCAACATTTTGGACCCGCGACATTTTTGTCGGCAAGATTTTGACGTGAAACCACTAGAATACTTTAATATGATGAAACAAATCCCTTTTGAAATTTAAACTTGTTTTTAAATGCTTTACTAATAATGTTTCATCTTCTCTTACAGTGTCAAAGGTTTTCCTATTTATTTAGAATTCAGTTTCAAAAATTTTTTTGATTTTTGTATTTATAATGGGATTATTTTTCAAGTTATTCAAACTGGATTGATCGTATTCAGCTATTTTGGAGCGGAGATGACTGTGAGTGTTACTTATGAATGATGTATTATATTATGAAATTTATGGTGCTGAGTATCTTGTCTCTCTCAAAAATAATTGTCAATCGTTAACTAACGGATAACATCAAATAGTAGGTGGACATGAAATAGTAGGTATAATGAAGTTTTCAAAAAATTTTCCACCTACTATTAAAATAGTAGGTGGAATCAAATAGTAGGTGTATCGTTTTTAAATGATGTGTATGGTGAACGTTTTGTAAAAAAGTATTTGTCGGAATCCCAAAAAGAAACTGATCACAGTGATAGTGAAGAAAATTAACTGATGATGCTTTTATTATCTATGATGAATAAATTCTTATTTTTCCAGTTTAATTCTTATTTATTTTTCAAGTTTAAAACAAGTTCAAAACAAAAGCACCAAATAGTAGGTGTAAACCAATATTGGGCGCCTTTTCAATTTTTTTCCACCTACTATTAAAATAGTAGGTGTCCTACTATTTCATGTTATCCGTTAATTAAAATTAAATGACAAAAACAAATTCGATTATAATTAACAAAATCGAATTAATTTAGAAAAATATGAAATTATCATAAATTACGTAATTTGTTTTAATATAGTGGTTTTGGCAGTTATTTTAAAATTTATTGATTGTGACGATGCAGAAGAAAATTACCGAATTCTTTGTGTTAAATAAATCTTTTGGAAATCGTATTCCTTCTTCTAACAATGACTATTTATTTATCCAATTATCAAGGATTCAAACTTTGACATATAAATTGATACACTATATAAGCTTGAACATCCAAAGTATTTTAATGTATTGGAAAAATATCTTAATAACTTATTTACTATAAAAATTACCCACTAATTAAAACTTAAAGAAACTAGTAAACTTGTTTTAAGTCATACGTTATTTTAGATAAGGTCATTTTAAATTATTTTTATTGTTTGAAATAGTTTATTTTAACATTCTTTGATTATAAATGAAGAGTAAATTGTCTTTTTATTAAATTATTTAGGTAGCTTTAGTTATATCCATTCTTATTACTGCCCTTAACGGCACCACAATATGTATATGATAAATTCTAAATGCTGTGTATTAATTCTTTAATCATATTTCTATTGTTATTAGGGTCACAAAAACTATTAGGATTATTATATAATACTCTGTTTGTACCCTTTAAAAACACTAATGGAAATAAAATGAGAGAAGAAAAATTACCACGCTTTGCCATGCTTCTTATACATCGAAATATATAAGTTAATTTGTTAATATAATAGAACTTATTGCTTAACACGTTGAGTGCGATAAGACCCACCGGTGGGTCGTTTATAAAAATAATACGGAATATAAAAATGGCAATAATACCAACTTTAGGGTTCTTTAAAATGTTCCGTATTATTTTTATAAACGACCCATCTGTGGGTCGTTTTGCAGCAGATGGAAATCAGCAACGACCCACCGGTTGGTAGTATCGCACTCAACGTGTTAAGACTAAAAGATTTATTTCGCCAATAGACTTATTTTATAGTTTATATATTTAAATAAACTGCTTACCTGCAGCTTTGTCATTTATGTTTTAATTTTATTAAAATAGTAAGTAATTTTAAATTTGAAATGAGTAATTTTTCAAATTTTATCGTGATATTTAAAATATAATTATATTATATTTTAAATTACGTATAATAGATAACATTTATTTACTATTTTGATATATTTAAATTTCAAATAGTTTTTTAAGTTACAACGACCATCAAGTGAGTAAAGAATTTAACCTCTATTAGAGGTACATAATAATTTATAATCTTATAATCTTATTTATCCAATAAATTTTTTTAATATATAGTAATAGTAATAATAATTAGGAAAAGTTTTTGGTTGAAAAGAGTTCCATAGATAAACTAAGAAGTATAGTAACTGTCTTTTTTATTTTTTTATCAATTTCCATGTTTCTATGTTCATTAGAATCGCCTCTACCTAGAATAATTGTCTGAAACCGTTTCTGATTCTTGCAAGTAACGGTGTTGGATAAACAAGATGTTGCTGTGGCCATAAAGTGTTAATAAGGATATTTTTCAGATTTTTCTATAGATCTGAGAAGTACATAAATTTGAAGGATAGAGTAATCTTCACATCGTTTAAAGTATTAAGTTTGAGTCTTTTTTGAGGATGTCTTAGGACGCTGATAACGTCTTCGTATAACTCTTATCGTATATTTCAACGAACGTCCTCGATGGTTAACATGTCATTATTGACTGGGGTTCAACATTTCTTTCTTGATGTCCTAAAACTAAAGTACCCCTATTTCAGTACCACGGCCTTCACACTCACAAATGAAGATAAGCATTATTAGTGGATTTCTGTCTCAGTAGGGCCGCAAATTACTGCAGACGAACAGTATTTGACCAGTTTACAGACACTTGATAATGAATCAAACTCAATTTTTCCTAGAGACACTACGTAGAATTATGTCTTATAGTATGGAGTGTGAGGAATATTTTAAATTGTTGGAATGTGTAAATGTATTGATGTTGTATGTTGATTTAAGTATGTTGAATTTAGAATGGTGAGTCTCCCACCCTGGTGGAAATTGGTATTTTTTTATTTAAATTGAAAGTGATTGAATATTCGAACATAATTAAAATAATCATTTTATTAGTTCATATTTTTGATTTAACAATTAAAATTAAGTTTCATATTTTTAGTAAAATTTAAATTAAATGCATTTTTAATAATTTGATGACATTTTTATTATTTTCCGATTACATGTTCTTGTAATCCGAAAATCAATGTTCAAACAGCATTCTCAACTAATTTGTTAAGAGTTTTCGATTAGACTTACGTAAGTGATTGCAAAATCATTCATTTTTTATATAAAAGCAATAAAATAGAACATAATCAGTGATCTGATGATGACGGTTAAACCGTCGAAATATATTAGATCATGTAATTTGAAAATCAATGTTCAAACAGCATTTTCAAATAATTTGTTAAGATTTTTATTATTTTGAGTTTTATTGAGAAATGATTAAAATTATTATTTTTAATTAATATTTTTTAGAAGTTAAATATTTTAAAAAAAATGACTTAGAAAAATTGTTCAAATAATTATGATCAAAAATAAGAAAACCAATTAGAACGATGACAAACGATGAAAGACTTTCTGAGAGTCGTAATGACTCTAAATGTGATAATAATAAAAATTCAAATGAGACTTTTCTAAATGTTCTTAATATGGAGTAATACAATTTTTCACTTGATCAATGTAAAATTTATCGAAAGAAACATTAATTAGATTTATATAATGTTTTTCATCTATAAAAGAATATAAGTGGTTTTCTTTAGAATTAAGACTTTTCAATTTATAAATTATTAGTTTATTTTCTTAAACTAATGGTGAATCTATAATTCGATTTACTATGAGAAAATTTTTGTTTTAGATATTCTACTTAATTTTGGATTCAAATTTGAGGAGAGCAACCATAAATCTATTTCGAAAGTCTCAATGAAAATACATAAAAAATCTTTTGATTGTACTTGATGTTCTGAAATCTTTGATGTTGAATTTTAATCACAATTTAGCATTTTTGCACAGTTTATAAAATAGATATTAATATTTAAATTATGCTAGATAAAATAAATATTTTGTTTTATAATCTAATTAATTGTTCACCTGAATGTCCTAACTTTTGGAATCACGTTGCAAAGACTTTTTTGTTTTGAAGTATCATTATTTAATTCTTTTTTTCAAAGAAAAACGATATTTTGAATCAAATGTAAAAGGTTTTATTGTCTTTTTATAAAAAATAAAGAGGTTTTACAGGATAATTACACAACGATTTTAATAGTATAACGTGTTTTGCAATATACGTTTTTCAAATTTGGTAGAGAAACTATTTGGGACTATTTTTAATTATTTTGATACAAAAGAAAAGACAACATATCCAGTAGAAAATCGATTTCCTTTTATACGCATATTAATTAGATACGTACTACAAAATTTTAAAATAGTAACGGATAACTCTTAATAGCATCAGAGATACTATTGTAATAGCATCAGGGATACTATTGGAATAGTATCATGAACCACCATTAAAAAATTGTAATAATGATAATATTAGGATTAAAATATTCTGGCTAAAATGTTATTGAAAAAATGAGTAGTGATACTATTGGGTCTAATGATACACTATTAGGAGTAATCAGTTATATATTAGTGGTTCATTTACATTTTGCTATATCGAGATTAAGATAATTGAAAAATTTTAAATAGATTAAATATTGGTAAAAAAAGAAATTTAAAGTTTTAATCGGATTTTATATTTAAATTTTTAAAATTTATGATTTATATTAATTGATTAAAGTTTTAGGCTGAAAATATTAAATAAGATAACGTAGATATTTTTTAAAATTTTACGATTAATATTGTTCATAAACAATCAATTTAAAATTATGTAAAATAAATAATTTCTTTAATTTTACAATTAATAGCAAATAGTGAAAGTCTTATTTTAAGAATTATATATTAAATAATAAATTTTAATGAGATTTAAAACGATTAAAATATTTTAAAAAATAAAAATATGAATTATTTAGAATATTGAGATTTACAAACTGATTAATAAAATTTATTCGATTTTTTTCTTTAAAATACACTTTTTTATTTGTTTTGTAATTACTATTTTTATTAAGATCAATTCAAATATTGATCTAACTAACAGTATATATTAGTTTCTCTATGAAAAGTAAACAACAGCGAAAATTTCATATTAAAAAAACTAATTATTTAAGTAACCTTTTACTCAATAAGAAGATAGTTTTAATTAAAAGAAAAATGCTGTTTATAAACTTATCTTTTTACTGATTTGTTATATTTTCTTTTCTCCTTTTTAATTCAAAGCTGTTTTCAAATCAGTATTGATTTTTAGAACTTGGTTTAGCATCCAGATAGTTATATTGTTCAAATTTAAAAAAAATAACTTTTGAATGGTTCTCACCAGTCGAAGTTAGTAGAATTCGGTTTCTTTCATGTGTTCAAATGTTCATGAATTCATTAATGTACTTTAAATAGTCAGAAGTTTACTGATATATGTTATGAAAATAACTTTTTTCCCGCAAAAAAGTTAACACATTTACAGTAAATATGATATAAGGAGAGAATTTGTTTATGAAAATTAAGAGTAATAATATTTAATAACAATGAAAACGGTTATTGTTCGGGATTAAAATATAATCATTATTTATATATTATCTTTATTATTATATTTGAATTCCATGCCTCTCCATGTCTATCTCAAACTTTGAGTATCAATCTGAAGATATTTATTTCGCTGAATGAAAATCGGTAATAATTTAAATCCACCTTTTTTGTTTATAAATAAGGGATATATAAATACAATTATACAATTACAATTAATTAATACAAATTTATTAATACAAATATACAATTAAAAAAGAAAGAAAAGCAATTTAAATAAAATTTCAAATTTTGCTAACTGAGTTTAACTCAGTGTCATTTAAATTTAGTTACTTGTTAGAGTCATGTGACTCCTTGTTTAATTTGTAATTCTTTGTGTGTTACCACCGTTTAGTCTGTGTGTGCCAATCAAGTTATTACTCCATTGGTCGAGAGAGAAATACTCGCTCTGATTGGCCAAAATCAGAAGAAGTAAAATTCGATTACAAAATAAGTGATATTAATCACTATTTCTCTCTCTTCTGGTGAAGCAATTATTTTGTCTCGATAATTGATCCGCATCTAAAAAGTGTCAAAATTTGTCTGATTTAAAAATGTGTTGACTTTGAATTGACGATTCAATTTAATTAGAATTTATTCGTCATTCGAAATTGAAATTTTTCTGGTAAGAGTTTTTTTGTGCTTTTATAAAAAATCGAGAGATACGTTATTAAAAGAATTGTTTTGATTGTTCGAATGTTCAAATTTTTGTGTGATTTAGAAAAATAAAGCTGTAAAATCGTTTAAATAATGAAGATTTCTGCTTATGAAAATTGATTCAGAAATGTCATTTTCAAATTAACGATGATTTTGTTTTTGAAAATAAAAACGATTGAAATTTTATTTTTGGAAAATAAATACGTGATTTTTATACAATGGGCCAAACACAAAAACCGAGATCGAGCCCCTATTCCAAAATCCATTGAGCGCGCCTGCTACCTTTGTCTGGTTCTCGGGGATCGGGCGGAGCAGTTATATATTACTGTTGGGAATTTAAATTTAAGTATTATTATCTATTTATATTCAAGTTTCATACCAATCAAATTTGAATGATTATAAAAATATACAATTAAGGATTTAAAATTATATATTAAAATGTTTATAATATGGATGTCAGATTTGGACGAATTTACCTGTTTTTGAAAGTTAAACCCGGAACTTCAAACCTGCTTGGACTGAAAATGTATAAATATCTGATTTTTTTCAAAACTGCGTGTCATACTGGGTAAACGATATATTCTTGGAATTGTCTCCTCCAGGCGAGTCAAATTATAACTGGATTAACGGTTGACGGGTTATCAGAAATTCAAAATTTTCAATGTAATTTCAATAAATATCATGTGATCTTTGAAGTTTTCTTCCTAAATTTTGTGGTCTTTACTTAAACAAAGGTTGTGAAACGCTGCAATAATTTATAAAACAATATAAAATTAAAGTCAAATTTTAAATAAAAAGGTTTGTAATATTTATTTGCTTATGCACCATTTGCTGATTGTTTTTTGTTAAAAGAAATAAATTTACGATGATGATCAATGTAATTCGAAACATGTAAAATTATATTCAATTAAAATGAAATATTTACATATTTCATTTACGAATATTTACATATTTCATTTACGAATTTACGAATTCTGTCGGGGAATATCAGATGATCAACAATAAATTAGAATGCAACAAAATATAAATTATTTTTTCATAATGTGAGTACATGAGGCTCTTATACAAAACTTTTTTTAAAAATTCATAACTGTCACGACCCTTCTGAGTTTAAACATTTTTGTTGACTCCTGAGCCCCCAATGGTTATTAATGGTCAACCACAACCCAATATATTTCGCATTCGATTTTGCTTTATCTTTATGTGAAGGTGTCGGACGCCTCTGCTTCACCTGACATCAGACCAGCAGTGCCAGGTTTGGAGGGCCTGCGGGTTCATTTTAAGTCAGGACGGGCTGTGGGCCCTCGACTAGTCAGCGCCACTCGGGGCTGATTCCATGTTATGTTTCATGTCGTGCTTGCCTAATCACTGTGCGGTGTCATTATCTAATATTACTTTATGTAGATTATTTTCTGCTCTGTGTGTGCGTCTCTCATACTCTGATTGTCTGATTGTTTTCCATTGTTATCTGTCCGCCACTGAGGTGTTTGTCTAAATGAAGTATATTAGTTCATTATTGATATATTCTTATCATATCACTATCATAATTTTTTCACCATTAGTTTACATCATCATCATTATTAGTTCACAGCACCATCAATAGTTTATATCGTCATTATTAGTTTATAGCATTATCATCAGTTTATATCAGCAACAGGTCTCGCTATTATATGTTTACGAGATGATCATAAGAAATTCATTTTATAAAAGTCAACATTACTACTCAACTTATTCCGACTATCCTTAATGATCATTTTATTTTCTCAACTTATTCGCTTATCAATATTCAATAACAATCCGTTTTAAAGATATGAATATATTTTAACAATCAAACGGACACCAATCAGGCGAACCGTTTTTAGACTCATGGTCGACGATTACTCCGGGAATAACCGTGACCAGGTCTCGAGCTAGTTCGTCAGAGGTGCGACATGCGCGCCCTCACGGCACCTGCAGTGAAATCTCGCCATCTTCTGTGGGACCTCACGAGGTTTACGCAACTCCTTGCACTCGTTATTTTTCGTTTATTATTTTCTTCATGAATTATTCGGGACATATTTGTCAGGGACAACGACTGCGGTGACGACAGAACCTTGAAGTTTATCTAGAACTTAGCTGTTAATTAAAACTATTTTATCTATGAATTATATAAATAACAAAACGAATATAAAATTATACATATATTAACATATATAAAAATTAAAATGATAAAACTTTGCTCAATTACATTTTCTAATTGTCGATGTATCTCTGGAGGAAGTTTGTTAGTCGTCTCAGTCTGATTCTCTCGCTAGTTCAGTTCTGTTTCAAATAAAGTTCTGCTGCGTTGCAAATGCGAAATTGGTCTCTTCAATTGTTCCAATTAATTGTTCAGACTGCTTAAATGTTCTCTCAAATAAGTTTCAAGTTCTCAAATAAAGTTGTGAATGTTCTGAAAAGCGTTCTAATTAAAGTTGTAAGTTGTTCCAAATAAATTTCAGTTCTCCAGTTCTAATTCGACTTTAAATGACTATTGTATTTATAATAACATTACTCTGTCTGTCGAGGTGTAACTTATTCGTGGCCGCTTCTGATTGGCCCTTGTTGGTAATTTTTGGTTCTAATTCGTCAGGACTGTCGTAACTATACAGTGAGTCTGATTCAGACAAGGATTGCTTTGTTAATGATGTCACCGATTATTCATGATGAATAATCGTGTGATGTCGTTTTTCGAAACAAGGCATGATTCACGGGTAATTTAAATTAATTTTCTTTGTTTTAATTAAACCTTTTCAATTTTTCAGGGTGTATATCTTCGCTCAGGGTGGTCCAATTCTTCGACGGGTTTCGCTCAGAGATTGTACTCATGGAGAGCTACCGGGAGAGGAATGGATGACCTTCTATGTCTACTCGGAGGTTCGGTAATGGTCTTTGTTGTTTTTTGGGTTTATTATTAATTAATTTTTACATCTTCAGGGTCTATAACTTTTCTCAGGCTACTACAACTTTCCGACGGGTTAATGTCACTGATACTCCTCATGAAGCTCCATCGGGAGAGGGCAATCGTTCGATTTCCTTTATCGGATGAGTTATGATACGACTTTGTCTGTTTTTTCTTTATGTAATGTTTTAGCTTCTGTGAAGGGTTAATGATGCTCTGCCGAACTACGAGGAGATTGAAAATGATTTCGAGGTTCGACTCGCAACTTCATGTAAATTCTTGTCTTAACTTCAAATATATGTATTATATTGTTAAATATCTTTTTTCTTTCTTTGTATTATGTTGTGTAAATTATATGCTAATGTATTGTAATCGATTTTCGACCGCAACATAACTTATAAATATGTAAACCAGTTTATTTATATTTTATACTTTTCAACGGAAAAAATATGAGATTATTAAGTTTAATTAGGATAATATAATATTATCTTGCGTAATTTTTTTTTTCTTTTTAGTTGTTTTTTAAAATATTTTTCAAATAATATTAATATTTTTAGGGACTCTCAAATATTAAGTAATTATTATTATTTTACACTAAGAAAAAACATTTTTTTCGAAAAACAAAACTAAAATTTGAATTTTAGATTTAATTAAATTGAAAGAAAATTATGAGACAAAATAGTTTATTGTGTTCATAATATAATAATAATTAAATATTTAAATTATTCTGCCTTATTTTCATAATTTTACTTCAAAAAATTGACATAAAAATTAATAATATTTGTATTATTCAATTTAATTCAAAATTCCAAAAATATTAAATTTCATCTTATGTTAAAAAAATTGTTTTCCTTTAACTACATTTTAATGAGAATTATTCGCACTGCGAACAGAAATATAATTTAGGTCAGTAGTAACAATTGAGCTAAAATAGGTCTATCAAATTTCGTGACTTTAATTTGGATTGAAACAAGATATTCTTTAATCATTTAGAAAAATAATAGAAGTTTAATTAAAATTTTAGAGTTAATGTACCTTATAAAGTACCCTTGTAGAAACCACTCCTCTCCGAAAATTTAATATCAATAATCTTAATATTAATAATTTAATATTAATAAAATTTAATAATCTTGATATGATCTACAAAGTTCTCTTTCTCGGTCTTGTGAAAATGGCTTCTATCCAAAATGTTTTTAATAGTGATTGTCGAAAAAAATGACTTTTTGATCGAACTTAAGCAGAATTAAGCAAAAGAAATATACATTTAAAAATGAATTAAATAAAATAATAATTAGAAATTTTGATAAAGTTAAAATTTGAAGATAAATAAAATTTAATTTCTTCATTTGAGTAATCTCAAGAAAATATCTTCGGTGTGATGAATTTTCTCGATATGTAAATATATTTATATATGTAGAAATAAATGCTCGAATTGGATAAGTCAAAGATCAACAAACGAGTATTTATTTCCACTAACAAAAAAAGTAGTTAATTTCTAACGTCTAACTATAATACCACGAATAAAAAACTAGAGAACGGGAGACAATAATAAATAGAAATTACTCTGT
>MQRK01241356.1:67624-92235 GCA_001938485.1 Girardia tigrina | reverse complement strand
AGCTCTTTCCGATATGAATGTTCTTGTTACTTTAATTTTCATAATTCTAAGTTCGATTACTTCATCAGCAATAATTTCTTCAAGCACACCTAAAGATGTTTTCCTACCTGCACCCGATACTCTTTTCATATGCGGTTGCTGTTGCTTAATCCTTTCCTTTTTTTTAAACCATTGTTGAAATACTGTATTCGAATATTCCGTTTTATCTCGCATGGAGAAGTATTTCGCTGCAGCATAAGCCGTTTTGCCAGTTTCCATAAATGCTACCACTTCATTTTTGAAAGCTATACTGAACATTCTTTTTGTCATCGTTGGGCTATTATTTAAAAAATGTAAAAATATTAAAAATTACTTTGTATAAATGTAAATAGAAATTAGTAATTTCAATTAATAAAACAAATTAAAATTTATATGACACATTTTTTAATTTTTATAAAGTTCTTTTTTCATTTTTAAAAATATTTTTTTTATAAATTGCTTTAAAAACGATACACCTACTATTTGATTCCACCTACTATTTTAATAGTAGGTGGAAAATTTTTTGAAAACTTCATTACACCTACTATTTCATGTCCACCTACTATTTCATGTTATCCGTTATATTGTTGGATTCATGATTGTATTCTGCTGAAAACTCAGATTAAGACATTTTTGAAACTTTTATTTACTATCAACAATATAACTAAATATTTAAACAAGTTTTGTGTAAATAAATTAATGAGGAACACTTTTTCATTTTTTGCTCAAACCAATAATATGAAAATATATTGTAAATATAAATTTGTAGTTTAAATAAATGTAAATTTTATTATTTTTTAAATATTTAATTTTGTATTTTTCAAAATATTTTGCTAGAAAAAATAAATTTATTTTACCGTTAGGGAAAATGTAGCAGGAATCAGGAGCCCACGGTGACAATAGTAACGTTTTTTTTCTCACAATGGCTGAATATTCGGTCCTTTTGTTGAACATACTAACCAATGTCTTAAATACTGAAATATGATTATAATGAATATGGACGACAATGGTTAAACACAATAGGATTTAAAGTATTTGCGGGAGAAGAAGAGTTAGGTACATAATTTACCATATCACCCCAATTTGCTGAAAGAAATTTCGCCGAAAAGATATTATAGAAATAGCAAATAAATACTTTACTCAATTGAAAAGAAGAAAAAAATTGGTATTTCGCTTTAACTGTGGCACTTCATATTATTTTATTTAAAAGAATTCTAAACTCTAAAATTTATATAAAAATTAGTTATTTTAAAGGAAACTTTGTCAATGTTAAAAATCCAAAAAAGATGAAAGTCATAGTAAAAAATAATTATTTTAAAAAAATGATATTAAGTATCTAGGAACTTGGACATACCAGTAATTTCTCTGATAGTATCATTTTTTGTCAAAAAACTCGGAACAATTATTTTTTAAATATATAAAAATATTGATAATATATTGCTAAAAGTTATTTTTTAAAACTAATTATTGAAGTAAAAATGAAAAATTTTATTTTACATATGTAAAATAAAAATGCTCTTCTAGGAATCACTATTTTGAGATATATTAAATGATAATTATGTTACTTTATGTAAAAATATACATTTTTTGAAATGCCAATTCAATTCATTAAAGGTCAAAGGAGTAGAAAGCTACTCACATATAATGGATGTGTATATAGATTGGATAAAGTCGTAGGTCTTACTACGTGTTGGAAATGTATAGAATATTGTTGAGGTATTATCGTAAAATTTATATGTATTTGTTTTAAATCAATAAATATTATTAAACAAATTATATTCTCATAGATGAAATATTTATGATAATAAATATAAAATTATATTTTTTATATAAATAAATAAAATATTTAAGAGAATTTGAATAAATAGAAGGAGAAAAGAAAGATAAATAATTATAAGAAAAGGATAAATAATAAATTAAAATTAAAAAATAAAATTAATTAATTAATAAAAGACCTAGTATAAAATTCATTATTAATTAACAAGTACAAGTCAAGATAAGTTATTTAAGTTTTAAAGTTTAAAAGTTAGAGAGAGTTTATTTTTGAGGTTAGAAAGACGGAAGTCGAGACTTTGTAATAATTGTTTATTTGTTTTGAATGACGGAAGTCGAGACTTTGAATAAACTGTTTATTCTTCAATAGTATTTAAACAAGCCAAAATCGAGAATAATCAGTTGTTAAATCACACTGAAATAGTGTATAATTGCAAGCAATCACACTGAAATAGTGTTCAAAAGAGAAAAGGCAACAAAAGTAATCATAAGAATAATTAGTATATAAAGTGTAATTATTTAAAATTATCATATCCTTATATAAAAAAAGAAACATGCTGTAAAGTGTGACAGAAAAACTTACAAAAACTTTAATCAACCCGAATTGTCTCTAAGGGTCTCGGGGTTTAATATAAAATCGGCATGGGCCAAGTAAAACACTATTCTTTCATTTGAGTTTGTAATTAATTGTAGATATATAAATATATTTTTATAACATAAAAGTTCTTTTATTTTTAAATAAAAACGCAACAAACACTCAACAATATTACAAATCGAAATGCATTGAACGATGAATTACAATTGAATTGAGGTTATGAAATGGTTCGATAATCATAGTCATATGCCTAATTCTGATTTAGTTGAAACCAAAAAATGTTGTTGCTTATATTAAGGAAAAAGCAGCGACAACTCAAAATGCAACATCACAAATTATTGCAGATTCAATCGTCAGTGTTAGGTAATCAGCATCTGCAAAGATCCCGCCCCTATATGCTTAAAGAAAACTGTACAAAGACAAAGCAATCACCTTAATCATGCACTATTTTCACCTGTAAATTTTAGTGAATTGATAATTTCGGATGAATATTTTCTCACAAATAGAAATGAAGAATTTTAATTATTTAATAGTGGTGCATAAGATGATAGATTATTGATATTATCGACTCAAAATAATCTTCTTCTTTTGGCACAGAGTGATCACTGGTATTGTGATGGAACTTTTATAATTGTTTCGTCATTATTCTTACAGCTGTATACGATTCACAGATTAAAATACATCAATGTAATTCCTTTAGTGTCTGTTTTAATGCTCAATCGAAAGGAAATGGCTTATGAAAGATTATTTGAACTAATCTTCAGAGAAATTGAGTCCCAATCACAATACTTACTGATTTTGAAAAAGCAGCAATTATTGCATTTAATAAAAAATTTCCTAATCCATCGCAACATAGTGGTGTTTATACACTAAACTCAATGTATTTGACAAATTTTCAAAAAATACCTGAATTAATGGAAAAATACAAGTCAAATTCCGATTATGCTCTAAATATCCATCAAATACCTACATTATCATTGGTTGCTGTAAATGATTTGATACATGCATTTGAAACATTAACTCAAAATGATTTTTTTGTACAAGAGATGGAAATAGTTCAATAGATTGTTGTATTATTTTGAAGATAGTTATGTTGGAAGACCTTCTTTTAATAAAAGTCGTCACTGACCGAGATTATTATTAAAAAACTTCAAATATGGATACGGACACTTCGACACCAGAAATTATTTTTTATAAAATTTTTATAAACTAGTATTATTAGACTCAAAATGCAATAATTTTTCACAAATTATGATTTTTTGGAATAAAATGAATTGAATTTTTATTATTTATTAAAATAAACCAATAATATTTTTATTCAGAATTTTTATTTATACGAGGGGGTCAATAATTTCTACGTTGTAACTAAAATGAAATTACTGGTCACATCATCTACCTTCTATCAATAGACAATTTTTCTATTTTTAGCAAGTTGGGTCTTTTAATTTGTGTTTGACAGTAATTGAAAACAGACAACCGCGTGAAATTTTGCGAAAGTGAAAAGAAATTAATTTATTGTTGATCAAGAAGCACTTCTAAAATCAAATTTTCTAAAACAAGAATTTCTAATCTAAAATTTCGAAAATAAAAATTTCTAAAACCATATGTTCTAGAACAGAATTTTGAAAGTAAAATATTTGGTACTCAAGAAGAAAGTTGAAAAGTTGTCATCATTCAAATATAAAAAATTTATTTCATTTTATGTCTATTAATCCTAATTTACTAAAATTTATTTCATTTTATTCCCAAAAAATCCTAATTCATGACAAATTATTTAGTTTATTTCCCAAAAATCCTAATTTATAAAAATTTATTTCACTTAATTCCTTAAAATCTTAATTTATAATAAATTATTTCTAATAATACTAATTTATAAAAATTTTTAAAAATTTAACAAAAAAAATAATTTCTGGCGTCAAAATGTCCCGTACCCGTATTTAAAATTATTTTTAAATTATTTTAAATTTTTAAAAATTTATTTATAGCGATTTTAATTTATAAAATTTTTATTTATAAGAATCAAGTCTCTTTGCATGGACCGGCGAACTAGTGGGTTACAATTTGGTGTTGGGAACAATTATGATATGTATGTGGTGATTTAAAGCGTGTTGTTTCAAAATGTCCAAAATCAAATTTTTTGAATTCAAAGTGTCCAAATTCAAAATGGACAAATTTCAAAATGTCCAAATTTAAAATATACAAACTCAAAATGTCCAAAATCAAAATGACTAAATTCAAAAATTCAAAATGTAAATAATATTAAAAATTTAAATTCAAAATGTAAATAAAATTTAAAATTTAAATTCAAAATGTGAATTCAAAATGTTTAAAATTTTTGCTTAAATTGTTTCTTTAAATTTTTAATTATAAATTTAAATTAAGATATTTTCAAATAAAAGTATGTTAAAATGATAAATTTTAAATTTAATTTTTTTTATTTTAGCCCCATGCTTGTTGAAATTTCTGAGAACCAAAAAGGTGGAAAAACTCTACAATATGTTGGATATGAATACACTATAAAGCATATCGGGAAGTCATTGATAACATGGAGGTGCACGTTTAGAAGCTGTGGAGGATCAGTAAAAACACAGTTGATAAAAAAGGACGGTGCTTAGAACAACATGATGTTCAAATATCAAAAGAACATAATCATGCTCCAAGAGCTGATATGGTTAAGCGTAGACTAATAAGAGCCCAAATTATATTATCTGCCATAAATACGGACAATTCGCCCAGAGAGATTATTAATGATGCCTTAGAAAATGAAAGTATCTGTAATATTGCCGCAACGGGCACACAGGCCTCATTAGTTCAGCTAATAAATAGGAAAAGACGGAACATCATCGACCCAGATCTTATATATTAACCTGTATTGAACATCGAGGAAGAATTAATGTTTACTCGTCGAGATGCAAATTTTAATCAATACAGTCCTAATAGACGACGTGAATTAGAATATAATAGTTGTATATGTATTTTTTATTCAGATACAATGATTCATAATTTACAGGTTTATAGATTGTGGTGCATCGATGGTACGTTTGATACTTGTCCTGAGGGATGGAAACAGAAGTATACCATATCAATCATTGTTGACTATCATGTAATTCCAATAGTTTTTGCATAATTGCCGTCAAAATCGTATAAAATTTATTTTGAGTTTCTCAATATATTAAAATCTCTGGTAATTGATCTTGACCCAGATATTATTATAACAGATTTTGAGCTTGCTGCTATAAATGCTTTTAAGAATGTATTAAGGTGAACCAAAAGTCTTTTCGTATTTTCTACGTCTTTTTGTTCAATTGTTTCTCATTACCAAATAAAGATATTTTATATACATGTGCTATATGTTTTTAAAGCTCTTAAACTACTCTATCACAATATATGTTAACACTTCTAATTAGTCGTTAATATAATTTTTATGGTCTTTTAGAAAAATCACGGAATATTTTGAAATTCGTGTTCTTTTATGCCATTACTGGAAACATGGCTTAACCGCAACTGCAGCAACAGAGAAGATATGCGAAGTTGAGGTGATAATGTGGTCTCAAATCGTACTGCACAAAATTGGTTCAAAAGGTTCAACGAAGGCGACATTGACCTCTGAGACAATGCACGTTCAGACCGACCTATCACCGTAGATTCCGGAGCAATTCGTGAAGCCGTCGAGACAAATCCGTCAATAAGTACTCGCAGATTGTCGGCCGAACTCGATATTCCTCAAATATCTATTGTACGACACCTTCACGCTCTTGGCAAGGTCAATAGACGATGTCGAGAATTGCCTCATGAATTGACACAAATTCAAGTCGAAAAGCGTTTCGAAACTTGTCAAAAATTGCTAGAAAATCCGTGCGATGACCATTTCATCCGTCGCATTGTAATTTGCGATGAAAAGATCCAGACCAACAAAATCAATGGTTAGACCCCGGACAAATGGCGAGCCGGTAGCGAAACGAGATCGTTTCTCAAGGAAGGCACTTTTGTGTGTTTGGTGGAATTTCGAAGGCGTGATTCACTTCGAGCTAGTTCAAAATGGTCGTACCATTGACGCTGACCATTTACTGCGCCCAACTTGATCGAATGTATGCGGCACTTGGCGAGAAATACCCCGCTTTGATCAATTGAAAGCGAGTTCTTCTACAACAGGACAATGCAAAACCGCACACCCCCAAACAAACAAAGGAAAAAATCAAAACTCTCGACGCCTTTGAACTTCTTTCACACCCAGTGTATAGTCCGGATCTTGCGCCATCCGACTATCACCTTTTCCGCTCTATGGCACACTTTCTTTGTGGTTGCAGCTTTAATAATCTGACCCAGGTCGAAAACGGGTGTTACCAGTTCTTCGCTTCTAAGAACAAGGATTGGTATCGCAGCGGGATCGCACAACTTGCCAATAGATGAGTTCTAGCTATAGATTCAAATGACCTTTACTTTGAACCTTAAATGTTTTTTATTTGTTGTAAAATTATGTTTAATTTTTTGATAAAAAATACGAAGAGACTTTTGGTTCACCCTAATATTTCCTGTGTTTCGTTTTACTGCATGCCATTTTCATTTGGCAAAGAATATTAACAGAAAAATTGATCAAAACTCTTTGGGAATCGAAGATCCCACAAATGAAACTTTAAGAAGATTTGTTAAAGCTTTAAAGGCCCTAGCATTTATTCCACTAAATCAAGTTTCAAGAATTTTCATAACATTAATTGATTTTCCTATTTGTCTTAATTCTTTGTATGACTATTTTTTTGTAACATACATCGGCTCTAATGATCAACCATCACGCTTTGAGATTACTCCATGGAATAATAGATCTAGTATTATAGAAAATACACCACGCACAAACAACGCCATTGAAGGATGGCATAATATTTTTAGAGCAACATTTGGAGCTCTTAATAAAACACCAAGAAACTTTGTTAAAAAGTTAGTCGACGAAGAAGAAGCTATTCTTCAAAAGTTTCTAAGAATTGAGGCAGGTGGAAAATTACGTAGAGAGCGCAAATACGTTGTAATTAGTGATAGATAAAAGGAATTTATTATTGAAAAGAAATAAATAGGATGTGACTTGAGGACTATTTTTGGGATTTAGTTGAAAGAATATATTATTAAAATTTTATTCTTTTCATTTTAATTTTTTATACTTTAGTGTTTTAGTATGTTAGTATTTTATTTATTTTAGTATTTTTAATTTTAGTATTTAATTTATTTTATTATTTTACTTATTGTAGCATTTTAAGTATTGTAGCATTTTATTTATTTTAGTATTTTAGGTTTTTATTTATTGTAATATTTTATTTATTTTATTACTTTAGTACTTAATAAATTGAATGAACCATTTTAAATATTTTAAATTTACATTTTTCATTTAAATTTAAAATTTGGACATTTTGAATTCGAACATTTTGACATTGGACATTTTGAATTTGGACATTTTGAATTACAAGCGCTTTAACGTGTCTGGTCAATGCTAGAAATTTGGATTCCGAGATTGAACCGCATGTGGCTGCAATGACGAAACAATTACCAGAACGAATAAAGATGGAAAATGACCCTAAGAAGTTTAGCAAACTAAAAGGGAACTAATATAGTACAATACAAGCTGGATCGAAACTGACGTGTTCTTCTAAATTGGAAATGCGATTATTGATAACTCTTGTTGGCTCCGACTGGATGATGACAGTGGTCACAAAAACTTAGCAGAACTGAGGTAGTAAATCGAGTAACTCTTTATTATTATGGGGGTTTAGTCATGGATGTTCTTTTGAACATGAAAAACATCAATTATGTTGGAGGGCATTTCTGCTTCATTTAAATTTACTAGTTTTTCAGAATTATTTTGATTATTAGAATCACTAACATTCAGGCACGTAGCTAGGGAATCCTCAACGATTTCCTTTCAGTGTCAGCTTTACTCTGAAACGTAAAGTGTTTCTCGATCTTTTATGTTGATGTTGCAATCATAAAAGTAGTTATTGCAATCAATTACCACAATGTATTAATAAGACTGTCTTATAAGATGTCTTAATAAGGCATCATACAAAAAATATTTTAAATCAATCTTACATTTAGTTATAGCTTGAAGTATCAATAAAGGACCGACGACATGAAAGAAATTACGAAATACAATTAGATAATGGTAGAATTTTTATTAGGAATGTGGAATGGCAAAGGCCATTTAAATAAAGGGGGATGTGAGGAATATTTTAAATTTGGTATTTTAAAATTGGTATGCTGAATTTTGTATGTTGAATTTAGTATTTAGAAATGTGTTTCTCCCACCCAGATGGAAAATTGATATTTTGGATGTTCGCGATGAATAGTTGTTCAAGCATAGTTTGCATTTTAAATTACAATTGATGAATTTTAAATTACATCATAAGATATTAAAAAATTTTTAGAATATCAAATCGTTTAAAATTTTAATATCAAAAATTTTAATAAAGTAAATAACTTTTAACTAATTTTTAAATTGATTAAATAAATGTCTTTCTTTAAATAAAATCATTTCTAAAATTAAATTAATACTTAGGTAAAATTTTTAGTCAATGGCCGCAGTTGGGTACGTCGGATATCGTCCGATCTCCGAAGTCAAGCAACCAACGGCCGCGTTAGTACTTATTTCGGTGACTGATAGGGAAATCGCGGGGTTAGGGTTAGGGTCAGGCAATTCGTATAAAACAGGTCAGGTCAGGAAATTTTTTATATGAATTTAAACTTGGCCACAAAGCATCGGTGGCCGCCCGTAATATCAATGGTGCATTGGGCGAGGGAACCACAATCGAATGTATGTTGCAACGTTAGTTCAAAAAATTTCAAGAAGGAGATGAGACCCTCAAAAATTATGATGGTCGTGGACGGAAACTGCTATTGAAAATGAAAATTTGAAGGCTCTAGTAGAAGCGAATCCATGCACAACAAGTCGAGACATTGCGAAAGAACTAGTTGTCACGATAGGAACAATTTCAAACCATCTGCGTGACATTAGGAAGTCGAAAAAACTGGATAAATGGATTCCATACAAATTAAATGACAATCAAAAAATGCGTCGTTTTGAGGCATCGTCTTCACTTCTTCTGCTGAACAAGAATGATCCGTTTCTGGACCGAATTGTAACGTGTGATGAAAAATGGATTCTCTACGACAGTCGGAGACGTTCTTCTCAATGGTGGAACCATAATCAAGCTCCGCAACTCTTTCCGAAGACGAAATTGTACCAAAAAAGATGATGGTACTGTTTGGTAGTCTGCATTCGGTGTTATTCATCACAGCTTCCTAAATCCAGGAGAAACAATTACGACAGAGAGATACTGTCAGGAAATTGTCAAAATGAACCAGAAACTACAACAACAACCATCATTAGTCAATAGAAAGCGGCCTATTTTTCTCCACGACACAACTTGACCACACATCGCACGTCTGACAATGCAACTGTTGAACGAACTTGGCTACGAAACTTTGAGTCATCCACCACACTCACCTACTGATTATCACTTTTTCAAACATCTTCACATTTTCCTCCAGGAGAAGTACTTCAAAAATCAAGGGAATGCTAAAACTGCCTTCAACGATTTCATCGCCTCCAGAAGCCAGAATTTTATGCAATCGGAATAAATAAACTTGTGCAACGTTGGCAAAAGTGTATTGATGCTAAGGGTTTTATTTCGATTAATAACGTTGATTCTACGCTGAGATATTTGTCTTTAAAGATTAAGGTTACAAAACGAAATTATTTTTAAACAACCTAATATTTGAATAATTTATTTACCTACACGATAAAAGTTTAGATTGAAATCTTAAAATTAAGATACTCTTGAACTGAATATTACTAATTTGTGGCGCATTTATTACTTATAAAACTTTTTCATTTTTGTTTCTTTGTCGACTTTGTTAAACAAATATGAAATACGCACACAAACTTTTTATTGCAATATTTTCGCAACACAAATCGGCATTCAAATTTCACGGACAATGCGCCGCCACACAAGCGAAAAATTCGAATTTCAAAACCAAGACAACCAATCAAAAGTATAATCAACACAATCTAATATACGATATATCTAAATGGATAATACAACATAATCCGAATTAAAAATATTTTAAAACATTTATTTACAATCAATGAACAGCAAAATCGAATCCATCACATCACAAATCGACAATTATGAAAGTACACTCGCGATTAAAACTGTATTTACAAGAGGAAACATCGTTCGAACCGAGCACCTTTCCTAGACTCCAAAATACAATACAAAGAATTACTTACATTAATAAATGTTAATTAAAAAAATAGTAAATCTGATGCACATAAAAATCGGCTACAAAAATGAAGTTCACAAAACATAAATACATTCATAATTATATATATATATAAATAACTATAATAATTATTAAATAAACTTAATAATAATAAATATACGGGACAGTGACTTAAAATATTGAGAAATACATTTAGAAAAAAGAGAACTCAAACGCTGGTTTGAATACACTGATCACTGAGGGGGATGTCACTGCTCAAGGGCGTCTGGGACTGTCTATCCATCATACATTCGATCTCAGAAACTCCAGTATCAGTGCTCAGGTCAAGAGAGCAGCTGTGATTTGTGACAGGTTTTGTTATCATGTCGCTCAAAACGATCACTGGATTATTAGTGTTGTCGAACTGATCGGTTTTGTCAGTCGTCGAGGTAAGATAATTTGAAGGTAGTTTTAAAGGGAGATTTGTTGGTCGGTCGGACGATGATGTATTTGTTTCCTGATTAACACAATGGTTCTCGTTGGTTTTGTATGTAACATAGCCGAGATCAGACTCTTGATCTCCGTTGTTTGCGTTGCTTGAGAACTGACAATCACCATTTGAATTGGCCAAATGGATGAATTCTACGGACTGAGATCTGAATTTTAAGTGATTTTTAGTTGATAAAAAAATTCAAATGCTAAAGATACTAATTTATCAAGTGATATATTAATCACGTTTGAATTTATTTTTATTTCTTATATTAGCAAAAAAATTGTAATATATATACAGTGATTACTCTCCTATCCGATAGGAGAGTGAAAACTGTTTTTTTATGTATTTATTACGAGGGGTGTCCCAAAAGTTCGCGGACTGATATAAGTAACAACAAATTCAAAAAGTTTATTCCAGTTAACAAAATTGATCAATCTCATCAGAATCGCTATCGAACTTTTCAATATAATCACCATTCAGTTTCACACACTTTTCCCATCTCTGTGTCAACTTCCTAATACCATTATCGAAGAAAATACGCAGTGTCTCTGCAATCCACGCACTGACTGCTGTTTTCATTTCATCCAAATTCGCGAAATGATGTCCTCGAAGGGGTTTCTTCGATGCTGAGAAAAGGTGATAATCACCCAGCGCAAGGTTCGGTGAATATGGAGGGTGAGGCAAAAGTGTCCAGCCCAATCGTTGCACGGTACTGACAGTCAACTTCGCTGTATGGGGACGTGCGCTGTCCTTTTGCAATAATGGGATGGATGACAACTTTCCCCGCCGTTTGTTCTTGAGAGCTTTGCGCAGATCTTTGTCGAGCAGGTTTGTGTAGTATGCGCTGTTGATGGTGACCCCCTTTGGCAGGTAATCAATGTGAATTATCCCATCACACTCCCAAAAGACTGTAACCATTGCCTTCCCGGCTGAATGAACGGTCTTCGCCTTTAAAGGGGGTCGTCACCTGTACGGAACCATTGACGGGACTGCTCCTTGGTTTCAGGAAGATAAAACGGGAGCCACGCTTCGTCCACTGTCACAATCCGTGACCAGAACGCCTCACCGAGATCATGAACCAGTTGCAGCAGTTCTTGACAAGCAGACTTTCGATTAGCCTTCTGGTTGTTATTGAAGAGGCGCGGCACCCACCTGGCAGTCAGTTTCCTTATATGCAGCTCCTCTGACATGATGCGGTGCACCTGACTTTTAGAAACGACTGTAATAGCTGAGATCTCACGGATAGTGAGACATTTGTCACCAAGAATGACTTCCTCCATAACTTTCACATTTTCTTGACATCCGGACGTTGTTGGTCGCCCAATGCGTTAATCATCCTCCAATGATTGAAGCCCTGCCTGGAATCATTGCACCCACTTAAAGACAGCCGTTATTCTCATAACGGCATCACCAAAGACGCGGTGTAAACGGTGCACAATATCTGCAGTGTGGGTGTCTTCCTTCCAGAGGAAATAGATGATTGCTCGTTGAGATTTCACTGCCTCTTCCAAACTAACTACAAGAGAAATAAATGACAAATTAATACATTCGTATGTCACACACATGCCGACGGGCAGCCAATGAGAGTTCACCTCAATTACGATTGGTTGGTTCCACCTCATGTCATCGTACACACCCCGCGTGTTACAGTCACGCAAACTTTTGGGACACGTATATTCGATAATGTTAATTTCATATTACTGTGTTTGTTAAATAAGTTTGAATATTTTAGCAGAATTTGTTATTTTTGGTATTTTGTCTAATATATTTTGGTGTAAAATAGTTTCAATATTATTTAAAAGTTAAATCTAAATAAATAAAAAAAGTTAAATATAATTTTTTCAAAAAAATAAATCAAGTATTTATTAATTTTTTAAATAAATGATGTTTTCTAATTTCAAATTATATTATTTTTATTTATATTATTTGCATTAATATTTTTATTTCTAATTAGCATCGCCGAATTGAAAATAACATTTGTAAGAATGATGTTGTCTATTTTTATAATTCTCTAAACATTTAAAATTTTTCATAAAGCTTTTTATTGATATTATCGAGAATTGGCTAAAGGAATTAATACAAATTATTATAAAAAATGAAAATATGTAAAACTTCAAGAATTAATCAATCATTACTATGTTCTGTAATTATACACATTAGATTGTTTGAAAATCTTTGACATAGCAATTAGATTTCCTCGTCTAATAATTAAATAGAGCAACGAGGAAGGTTTTTAAATTCTTATTAAATTTGAATTTTATTTTACAATCAGATTTGTTTTAACACAAAAATTAATTATAATTAAAAAAAAATTAATTTAAATAATCCAGATCTGAATAAATATTCCAAAAAATATATATTTGCATTGACGATGAATTTCAAAAGAAAATCTTACACCGTAGAAAGTAAAGTTCATTCAAGGAGCGCTGAGAAGTCCTAGAAATCGTTCTTCCAGCATGATCTGAAAAACACGTGCTAAAAGTTTATCCGTTCGTGAGAAGATTTTATAAAAAGTTTCTTCGCTATGCTCACGAGATCGAACAAATGTGCTCAAAATTGATTTGAAGAAGAATTTATTGATTTTAGCAGTAGTGCAGCCGGGGCCACAGCGATAGATTATAAACAGATCCGAGAATGGCGAGAGGAAAAAATCAATTCATAAACAGAAGTGACAAACAAAAAAAAACGCCATGTTGGAGGAAATTGTCCAGCAGCATTTTCAAAGCTAAAAGAGATTTATTTTTATTTGGTTAAAAGAGGAAATATAAAACTATAAAACTTATAAGCACATTCGAGAACAGGCAAAGGAAATAGTAAGGGGACTAGAAATCGACGAAAGAACCTTTCCTTTATCAGATAAATGGATTTTCAATTTATGCAATCGTCATGGTTTAAGTTCACGCCTAAACAATCATTAAGGACATCAAGATGACTGCAACATGGCTGTTATGCATAGTGTTATCAAAGGTCATGCCCCGGGGTCAAAAGTTTAGCTATGGAACTTGATGCACATGATATATTTAATATTTTTAATTAATAATTTTTAATAATTTTTAATTATCTTCGGATATTGTTTTTTTGTTTGTCTAATCCCTTGAAATTGTAAGCTTTTCTATGAAACATAAATGTGTTAATTTAGGCGAAATGTATTTAGTTCTAAAGGTTGTTTAATGACTTCAATCTTGAGCAATTTGCAATCTTGATGTATAAAAATTACACGTCATACTTTTCAAGAGATTAGTTAAGTAACTAAACAAGAAGAAAAATACAACCGTTTAATTTAAACACCATTTTAATAAAAACCTCGTAACACAAAACTTAAAAGCATTAGATTATTTATTGACCCCTACCGTATCATCAAATATCCAAAGACAGATCAAGTACTCAGATGTATATTAAAGATGCAAGGTACATTTATTTGCAGCTACTTTGCAGATTTCTAGGTGCAAGGTGTCATAGGGAATGACATTTTCCTGAATTGCTAATCATGAAAAGGGACAGAAGCTACGAATAGTATCATAAACCATGCTTAAAGATAAATACTAACTATAAAGATGCAAAAGTGCAGTAGGCCAAGCTTCTCTTTGGAAGTAGGATTGAAATCAAAACGAAAAACCAAGATTTATAATTCGCAAATAAATTTTTCAATTGAGAATACATGAGGGGTTTAACTCTTAGGAAAAAACATAAACCACACTGATATTTACCACCAATTTAGATAACCACCAGCATGTCATGATACCTTTATTTTGGTTGTTGCATTGACAATTGTTTGTATATAAATGTGATGAACTTCCCTAAGCATTTATTCTGGTTAAGAGTTATTCTGTAGTACGTGAATCGAAAAGATAATCCTGATAATATTGATAATATTATTATCCCCAATTCTAAAAGCCTATGAGGATGCATGTGTCAGATCGGTTAGATATTCCAAAGCACTTAAAAAAAGGCATTAAAAGCCAGTTTAATATTACCTGAATACGTATTCCATCCAAATTTATTCTTCCTTAAATTTGATCTAAATGTTAAATGGTCTAAATTTGATCCAATGACGATTTTAACCAAAACTCCAGTCGACTACTGCTTTACAGACAGCTTTGGCTTGTAACAGTCCCATTCCGCGATGTAGTTAAGCAAGAGTAAGCAGACAAAAAATATTTTCGCCAGTACCGATGGTTGGTAGACGGTAAAAATAATCATTACTAGTCCAGACACTCAGTAACTTTGCATCATAATCTACCACTAATAAAACATCAACGGAAAAATGTTTTTCAAAAGTTTAGCTGACAACGTTCTTTGCTTTTGCTGACCGCGTATGAATGTTTCATGACAAAATTAAAGATCCGTGATATTATGGCCAAGACATTTTGCGTTAAAAGTGATAGTCTTCATTGCTTATCGATCAGACTTCTACTGTGATAAATTCCTTTATAATTTGTAGTCCTCAATTGATATCTGAGTATGAGCTGTTTGTAAATATTTTGGTTTCCACTCAATCAT
Source organism: Girardia tigrina (assembly GCA_001938485.1). Classification (NCBI taxonomy): domain Eukaryota; kingdom Metazoa; phylum Platyhelminthes; order Tricladida; family Dugesiidae; genus Girardia; species Girardia tigrina. The sequence goes on along the minus strand of MQRK01241356.1, from coordinate 76,612 downwards.
GTTTTTATGCGACTTTTTATTTGTGCGATCTTATAATTTAATTAATGATATGAGATTGCACAAAAAAATCGCATAAAAAAGGACCGCCTAAAAACAGGTTTGAGTGTATACTTAACCAATGTAGGTTGTGAAAGGGTAACAATTGAATACCAAAACATTGTCTTAAAATATTTCAATGCATTACATAATTCTTTATTTTGATACTAGAAAAAGACCCGTCATGTATGACGGGGGAGTTAAATGTCGTCTTTGAAAATTTCTGTTTTAATAAAAAGTCGTAGTTATAATTTATTATTTCGAATTAAGTGTTTAATTTTTAAATTTTTAAAATTAATTTTTTTTATTTTCTTTACAAGCCCTAACCCTAACCAAAACCATAACCCTAACCCTAACCAAAACCCAAACCATAACCTTCACCCTAACCCTAAATCTAACATCAAGCCTAACCATAACCCTAAACCTAACACTAACCCTAATCATTAACTTAAACCCTAACCTAACCATAACCATAACCCCTAAAACAATTTTTGTCACAAAAAATTTAAATTCATTTAATTATCTACTTACAATTGTAAGGGAATAATATGAGAGTTACGCAGATGAAAGGTTGGGCTTTATATATAATAGTTTTTTAAACAACCACGTTTTTCAACCCATGTTTCTTTCTTTTAACCGTATATATGTTTAATTAAATACAAATCATAACAGATTAATGTCTTCAAAAAATACAAGTTTTAGATTGTTCTTTTCTAAGAGAAATGCTAATTCCTGATTATCAAAGTCAATTTGTATCGTGCTTATATAATTTAAATATCCTTTTAAATGAACTCAAGCTTTCAGCTTTATAAAAAAGATTCTTTAATATAAAACTGATTATGTAAAGGTAACATTAAAATAATTTGGGGAAAACAACGTGTTAAGCAGATTTGTACTATCTAACTCTGAACCCTTTATACCACAAGAGGTTAAAAATAAGAAAAAACTTATAAATTTCTTATATTAAGTACTTACTTCATTGGAATGTTCCGATCAACTGTCTGAGTAGGAGATTCTGGCTCATTGTTATTCAAGCCAACGAAGGCATTATAAAAATCACTTGAATTAAAAGTCTTAGAAAGATCCTGGCTTTTAGAGTCTGCCATATTGAAACATGAAGTTGAAAATGAAGACGGTTCTTTTGATAATTTAAATGTCAACTTTTTATGACTAGATTGACTGGTTTCAGACATCAATATATTAGAATGACAAGACTATTGAAATAATGCATATAAAATCATTTAATAAATGTAAATAAAAACCGATTTTGAGTGCATAAAATTTTGAGGATTATCAGACAACGATGGCTCAACACATTCAGGATCCTCTTCAAATATGTCCTTTAACTCCTTCATCGATTTGTACCTCAATGATGGACGGTAGGCGCAGCACTTTTTGATAATGGCAGATCTTAAATAAACAATATTCTTTTAGTTTTGTTTTATATTGTATTTTTTCATTCATGCAATTTTTAACCATTAAAGCAATTCAGTCCCCTGTACTTTTTATCAGAGCGCCTAATCCGAGTAACAAGTATTTGCTAAAATAGCTTGTTTACATATTTTTCGTTTTTATTTCTGAGTTATGATTTTTTTAACGAAATCATTTAAAAAATTATTTAGCGCTTGGATTGCATTAACGCCCCAGGCATGTAGCAGTTTAAGGACAAAGTGTCAATAAGAAAAAAATAGCAAATAAAAATCAGTATAATTTTCTTGTATTTTTTTATTTCCTGTTCTGGAAAATAGTATAAACATGTGATAAAATGTACTATTAAGTCTAAATCCATAAAAAAATTGTAAACAAAGTCCAAAGGTAAGATGAGCGATTGGAGGGTGACAATTAAACAAATTGATGAGAAATTAAGTCATTTATCATAGATCTTTATAAACCGTTGTATCTGAGCAAGATCTTTGGCACAAGAAAAACAAATGTTTTTCAAGAGATTGAGATGCATAAAGAAAAAAAGCATGTTTTTGAGACGTATGATGTAATAGTTTTTTCAACTATATAAATAGTAATTAATCACTTTATTTTATTGCACTGAAGATACCGAAATGGTGAAACGCGTATGTATTGCGAATAAATTTAATATTCAAAAATGGCCTTTGTTTTCATTATATATATATATATATATATATATATATATATATATATATATATATTAGGGTGGGTCGAATGTTAATAAATTTTGAGTTCAAGAAAGGAAACATGGTTAAAAAGTTGTATTTTGGTATAGAAACATCGAATCAAACCATTTTACTTAGATTTATGGACATTTACTGCTCCCAACTTTTCTCCGAAAATGCAGTTCAACATAAGTGTGAAAACAATGTAATTCGGCTAGTGTCGGAATGTGTTTTGCGCCTTTGTCCATATTTAGATGTAGCTTTCTTAAGAGCTTATAAATATATTATTTACTCTCTTGGGCTGAGATAGTATATTCTGTGTCCTCATCCCGCATTGAAATATATACTGACAACGTCAGTGATTAGGAAGGGCCAATTTGAATTATCCTTTTCAAAGACAAAAATCAACTTTCGAAATTATTTTTTATTAAAAACATCCAGCCAAAAGTTTAAAAATGTATTAGCGAGGGCATAAAAAGAAGTCACATGAAATCAGCTTTGCTTTGCACCTTGGGCAATTCCTTCCTTGATTTTTTACACAGTAATACCATACCATGTCTGGACTTGTGACCAAACACTTTGCAACTGGCAGAAGAAACATCTTTGATGGCTCTTTCAATGGCTTGAGAATGACAGGGAAATTGTTCTAATGTAATTTTCTTATTCATCTTCAATTCATGATCCAATATATGAGATAAAAGAAGGGGAGGCGTCATGGGATGCATTTTAATGCCACTATGCTGGACAATGCTGATGCATTCGGTTCAGTCTTAGTGGAGATTATCCTGAAACTGTTGAGAAGGATTGGTGTAGGAGAGGATTCCTGCGACCTGATTAGGAAGGTGTACAAGAACTTCTCGTCTGCGTACAATTGCGACAATACGGTAACGAAACAGATCCCAATCTTAGTGGGGGTGAGACAGGGATGTTCTCTCTCCATGCTGCTGTTTAACATCGCCATTAACCCTGTTCTAATGGACTTACACAGGGTATCTGGTGGCGATCTTGTTATAGCAAATCACCGTGTTAGTTGTTTAGCATATGCAGACGACTTGGTCCTGTTAGCCCATAATCAGGACAGAATGTAGGCAATGGTGGGCAGAGCAGTAGAGCATACTGACATCTTGGGTATCAAATTCCACTCATCAAAGTGTGCACGAATTGCTATTCCATATAAAGAAAACAGCAAGATTCAAATATATGAAAATACTATACCTGAGATAGAGAAAGGTGATTTTGTTAGTTGATTAAATAATCAAATGACTTTTACATACTTTAGGTAATATTCAAATTAACTAAAATTAAAAAAAAATTAATTGAAATTGCAGAATCTATCTTGTTTCCATGGCAAAAACTGCAGGCCTATTTGCACTCCAAGCTAATTTTCGCCTTCAGAATCTTTTACATTCCCTATGGGACTCTGGATGACAAGAGTCACAGTCTGGACAATATCATAAAACTGTTGCAAAAGAAAGTGCTTGGATTGCCCAAAAATGCATCTAATGCATATCTATATACGCCGAGAGAACATGGAGGGGTGGGGATTAAATCAGTATTAGATGAGTACTTGATTCAATCATTGGCTCACAGTTTTCAGATGATCACATATAGTGATACGCTTACTATGGACTCAGCGGTCTTCTCCCTCCAGAGAGGTGCGACCGGTCCCCGAAAGAGGAACTTATGGTCGATTGAGGCAGCATTAGACTGGCTTAACGCATGAACCACTTCGGGGAAGATCAAGAACTGGTGGACAAAGATCAAGTTTGTCATACATAAGATTAAGAAACTCATCAAATTGATGTGAATCTGGTGCAGAATGAAGAAGGAATATGTCTCCATCTCCACCAATCCCTTGTGTGGGAGAGGAGAATTCCGAATGGGGAGACGGAGACTATAAGAGATGAAACGGACGAGAACATACTGCTCACGCCCCATCCTAAAGGACAGTGTGTCCAGAACTTTAAGAAGACTGGTGGAGAAATTCTGGACACACAAATGGACGAAACAAAGCAGTTTCGGTCAATTTACAAGAAGTTTGATTTCCACAATTAGTTTCCATGGCGCTATTTATGGGGGGTTGAATTACGGTGAGTGGTATTTCTACCACAAGGCGATGACTTGCACAGTCCCTGTTAATTACCGCCCCGGCAGTACAGGGAACAAAGGTCACTGTCGTAGGTGTCCCAATGATAAGGAAACACTTGCCCACGTATTGACCGGGTGTCTGTTTGGTGAGGAATTCTGATAATATAGACACAAATCGGTCCTCAAATGTGTAGGAGAGCAGATCATGCAGTATCTTGATTGCACAGTGCATATAATGTTTATTTATAATATAAATTGTTTTAGATTTTATTGATAATTTATTAAAAAAATATTTTATGTAAAATACATTCTTTAAAAAACATACATTTTATTTTTACGAAATTCTTCTGATAAGAAATCGTAGACCGTAAAACAACCGTTAATAACATTTTCGATAACTTCATCATTACGATATTCATTATAAGGGCTAGTGGCGAATGTAACAATTTCGAATAATGTTACACCAAATGCCCACATATCTGTTAACGCGGTATATATTCCATCTTGCAAAGATTCAGGAGGAAGCCATCGAAAGGGCCTACCACCTATTTATAAAAAAACAGAAAATAAAACATTTCAAATTTAAAATACATTTTCCATTTAAAATTATCATATAGGTGTACATTAAGAGATTCATGAGGTATTATTTGATGGTCAATAACACATATACATCATAGAGGTTTCATATACATACGAAAAAATCCATTTTTGAGCACTTTTTTGAGAATTTCAGAAATATTCGAAAAAATTGATTTATCAGCACTTTTTCGAAAATGTTGATGTGGAATCTGAATGTACGTATGTGGGTTACTCCCTAGGGTTTCAAGTGCATCAGCACTTTTTTGATATTCTGCTTTGTTCTGTCTCTAAAATCGATGTGCATTTTGTGTAAATTTGCACATTATGCTAATTATAGGAAAAAGTAATCAATATATGAAGATTTTAATTGCACATTCAGATAGAAAATCAAAATATGCACCAAACATATGAAATCGATTTTTGACACTAGCACTTTAAAAAAATTTTATGTTTTGATTTTTGCACTTTTGTACATGTATAACTTAAAAAGCACTGTGCAGCACATTATAAATGTGCGGCACAATGTGCACTATCGATTAGCACATTTGTGCACTGTGCAGCGATCGATTAGCAGTTTTTTCTTTGGTTGCTATGGATACAGTAACCGTTACCATGGTTACAACCACCTTGAATCACTGTATCCTTTGCTAATGAAAAACGTCCCTTGGTTACCATTGCCATGGTAATTAAGACCTTGGTTACCACTACTAGGATGATCGGAACCGTAGCTAGGGTATTCGCGACCGTTGCTGTCTAGGACAGGGACCCAGGAACCAATCAGAAGCGTTTCCAAGTGAAGCGGAACCGTTGCCATTGTAACGGGGACCATTGCTATGGTAATCGGAACCGTTTCCATGGCAACGGGTTACTCCCCCGGAGGGAAGGTGGTGCAGAACATACATTTTTCCTCTACTTTCATAATTTTTGCAAGCAATTTAATAACAAATTTAAACACAAAATGGGTTATTCATAAAATATATAAATACAAAAAACATTGTAAAAAAGAAGTAACTATACTTTTAACTTTATTTTTTTACAAATAAACATTTTACATAAAAATAAACTTAATCGACCTAAGCACAATAGATAAATCTTTAAGAGAGTTTCACTACACTCTAAAAAATGTTACGTTGATACCTCAGCGAAGAAACTGCATTAAAACAATTGGTCTCAGAACAGTATACGCTGTAAACATTCGAGCATTGGAAGTTATTAATGATGATAAAAACTTTATATTTTGGACAAAGTTGGCTTTGCTGTTGTTACTCGTCCAAATCGTAATAGAAGTAGATGAGGAGAACCCGCCTTTTTGACTCTTCCGGCGGCTAGAAGTCATAATATTTCAGTACTCGCGACAATGAACAAATATGGCATGATTTATAATGTCATATTTGAAGGAGCAGTAAATGGCGAAAACTTTAAACAATGCCTTAAAGAAATTTAAGAGTGCTGCATTATCAATGGTACTGAAAATCCAATATTAATCATGGATAATGCTTGAATTCATCATTATTGTGGCTTAATGGATGATGAAGAAATTCGGCAAATGCCGTTAACGTATTTGCCACCTTATTCCTCCTTTCTTAACTCTATTGAGAACATATTTTCTGTATGGAAGAATAACATTATTAGAGGTTGTGCTCGAAATGAAGCAGAACTTCGAAGATTAATTGTTGATAAGTTCAATGATATATCAATCGAAAATTGCGACGCATTCTACCGAAAGATGCTTGGATATCTTCAAAACTGAGATGGGACAAGTAATATACGATTAAGTTTATTTATATGTAAAATGTTTACATGTAAAAAAATTAATTTAAAATTGTAGTTACTTCTTTGTTACACAATGTTTTTTGTATTTATTTCTATTTTATGAATAAGACATTTTGTGTTTAAATTTGTTATTAAATTGAAATTATTATTATTAAATTATTAAATTATGAAATAGCTCGAAAAACTAATCAAATTTGAGAAAGGTTATTGAGAAAGGTTATCTTTATTTTCAACATCAACAATTTAAAACAAGATTTTTGTAGGAAAAATAAGAAAATTTTTTATGAACTTTTAATGTAAACGCTTTGAAATAAACACTTCCTAATTATTGAGACTAGATAATTTCGATTCAAATTTTAGTATTTATACAGTGCGGCAATCAAATTCCGGAACTGAAGCCTTATCTCAGCAAGTATTGTCCACATTTATTGAAATTATTTTGAAATATCTTTTGAAAGTTGATAGCTAACCTTTTTTGAGATAAGTCCAATTCATTGCGTGTCGAAATACAATCTAAAACAACTTGTTGGTTTAAATTTCAAGTAGTCAAAGAAGCGAATAGACTGATGGAAAAGTTTATGAGAATTGGTGTTTATAACATTAAAAGACTTGACAACACCGATTTAGGTAAAATAAAAGTATGCGTAATTTTGTTCCACACACTAAAAGAAGAGCAAAACAGTTTATGAGTGCAACATTCTAGAGTGATTATACAAGCAGCAAATAACAACCCAAACGTTCGGAAACCGATTATCACTGGTAATAAGACATGGGTAGTCAGTATGACTACAAAAGAATGCATCAAAGTGCCAAGTGGAAGTCGAAATCCCTTCAGGCCCAAAAAATTTAGATAAGTTCCATTAGAAAAGAAAAGTGTTTCCTTGTTTTTTTCAATAGCAAAGGTCAAATATTTACTGTTATTTGGCATTAGGCAGCTTTACAACAATGAATAGAAATAAATTATCGAATAACATTAGAATACTGCGATTCTAACGACTAATCTTTGTTAAAAATAATCTATAATTACTGTTGATTATTCCTTAGATTAAGGCACAACATCCAATCTGAGTTTTGAATCATTAACCGTATTCCCCAAAATTTAGTACTATGTAAGTTTTCATAGTTCCGGGAAATGAAAAATAAGTTGAAAAGATGTATTTTTAATGACATTTAGAGCCTAAATGTTAGACTACAAAGAGTGCAAAAGTGTACCTTCGCGAAAATACTGCAAAAATGAATTGAAGTTGAAATTTAATTCCGCAGGATAATTGTTCGCAGCATTTATTCTATTGTCGTTATTTAACATTTCAGAATCTGAATTCATCTTTAACACAAAAATTTAATAATGAAAGTAATACAAACATTTAAACAAATTTCTCGTTAATTAAATCATTTCGCCAAAATACATTTATTAAATTTTGTTTACATTTAATTCATAAATTTAATAATAATTTATAAATTGTAAAATTTATTTTATCTAAGTTATAAAATTAATAAATTTAATTTCTAATAAACTTTTTATTTAAAAAAAATCGTAGAATATTTATTTTAACTTTAATTTGTTTCAAAATTATTTCGTAAAAATATTATAAATTTTAAATCTTTTATTGTGTATTTTAAAATTCTAATTTTGCTTTCAAATCATTTTTTTTATTTCTAATTGAACATATTTTCAATGTTTAATATAAAAATAGTACTAAGTTATAAATATTAATAATATTTTTTAATAAAAAATTTCATTTAATAATGCATTTTTGTATTTTTTGACAATAAATATTGCAATGAGTAATTATTAGTGTTTTTTACTATTCAGATTTTATCATAAGTTATGATTGATCATTTTTCTTAGAAAAAAGCACAGAATGACTCAAGGAAGAAAATATAGAGGCAGTATTGAGATCAATTTGATGAATAGAGAGCAAATGAGTGATTAGGCCCTTGGTCGAACTACCTTTTGTTAAAATGTTTTCTATAGCATTTTAAACATTTGGCCTTCCATCTGTTCGTATCTTCTTAAAGTATTCCCATGCTTTAGACATCTGTCAAAAATGTAAACAGCACATATAAGCAGACAGTTACAAATTTAGATCATCTTACATTTTCTTTGAGAAAAAAATATTCACCGAAAACTAGTTCTCTGTTGTCGTAAACTTTGATTTAAAAACAAAGATTTCAAAAATTGCAAATAATAAATAAACTTAATAGAAAAAAAATAATTTTATTAAATTATACAGTGCTTTTCATAAATAACAAAACTAAATAATAATAATATTATTAATAAAAAAAATTTTTATAAAAACAACCACGTTTTTCAAGCATTACCAATGCACTAAAAAGAGGAAAATAATTTTTTTCTAGATATGTGAGAAATTTTATACCTAAC
>MQRK01241356.1:43553-67417 GCA_001938485.1 Girardia tigrina | reverse complement strand
ACCAAAATAACAAAGTTTTATTTTAATAAAAGCAAGTTTTATTTCAAAATAATTTTTAAACCTAATTTTAATACTTCTACACTTAATTATCACTTGATTTTCACAATATTTGTTCAATTCATTATTTTTTTCCGTACATCCGTAAAGTAAATGTTTTAAAATATTGTATTGTCATCGGAAGCAAGCCTGTATAAAAAAATTCAGCTCAATTGAATGACTGAAAGTGGTCGAAAAATAAATCGCAAGATTTGTTCCAGACAGACAAACAGACAGACAAGAAACCAAGCTAAGAAAAACGTGGTAAAAAATTGAATCTTTTTTTTTAATTAAAATAATTTTTTCATAAACTAAAATCAATTTTTAATAAAATAAAATTCTGAAATTTTTGTCTTATTGATTTTATTTTAATTCACTTTGATACATTAATTTAAATTTTTGAAAAAAAAGTTATAAATTTTGAATCCCAGGATCCCGATCTCATTTTCCCGGGATTTGAATCCCGCGAAATCGCCGGAATCCTGGGATTCCGAGATTCGGGATCCGGAGATTGGAACCCCTAATCATAACTACAGTTACAAAATAATGGTAATAAACTTAACCATAAAATATTCTTGTTTATGTTGCCAAATTTATTTTGACAAAATGTTATATGACCCAAAAGACTGAAACGGTTAAGAGTTAAAGAGTTAATCATTTATCTATTAAAATATATTGACTTTATTTAATTTAAACCTATTTTAGTTTTACATAATTATTTAATTTTCGTTTTTTTAAATATCATTTTTAACTATTTTATTAAGTTTTATACACTTTATGATTTTTTTTATGTTTTACGTAGTTATTTAATTTTCGTTAAAATTTTAAATTAAAAAAAATCTATAAATTGTTTGGTGAATTGAAAATTTTAACTAAATCCTCATGAAAATAATTTGACAAAACAGAGAACCAGAAAAATTGATTCACTTCATTTTTACACTTAACGTTCCATAATTTGATTGCCGAACTGTGTATAATATGAAACTTTTGAATCAATTTACAAAAATACAAAGGTTTTTACAGTTCTGTCATAAATAATTATCTAAACTGAAATTTATTATTTGAATTGATATTTTTTTAAAAAATATTTTTGTTTAATACATATACGGAATATAAAATTATCACCTTTAATTGAAGTTTTTCATTTTATGTCTTCTAATTATAAAACAGGGTCAAACGTCAAAAACGAAAATTCTTTCGTCTTCTATTATTTTTATAAGTTATAAATAAGTACTAAGAGTAAATATTTTATGTGAATATTAAAGGTATACATGTTAAAAAGAAGTAATTAAATTGTACCATATCCAGAGGACTGGTAACACCAAGTACTATCTCTACCATCAGATCTGGCCATTCTTCTTGCTAAGCCAAAGTCTCCCATTTTAACTCTATAATCAATACCCAAAAGACAATTTCGAAGGGCCACATCCCGATGCACATACCGATTTTTGTGTAAGTAATCTAATCCTGCTGCGATATCACGAGCAAATGTAGTTAATAGTCTACTATTTATCAGGCCAGAACTGGCATCTCTAAAAATATATTTCGTTATAATAGAATTAAGAATTTTTAAAAATAGTAATACTGACCAAAAATAATAAGTATTATATGATTACAGTTTTTTAAAGATTTTATTAACCCCTTAACCCAGTTTGTTTTTGTAATTCAAAAGTATAAATTCGAGTTAACTCTAGGATGATCATTAAGTGTTAATGAACCCTTACGAGACCGGTTTATTGAATTGTTTTATTCGAAGTTTATAATAAAACATATGTTAAAAGTGCTTTAAATAATATTCTTCAAAACAATTGTCTATGCACAATTTAAAATCACATTTAGACCATACATATTGTTTTCACTGATGAGTAAAGCGATAGATTTTTGATTTCTATTCCAAAAGCAATTTGCGATGCAAACTTGAGGAATAAGTGCTACGGGACATACATGATTACAGGCGTAATAGGCACATGAATAAATGTCACAGAGACAAATTGGCACAAATTTTGGTATACTTTATTAAAAAAGACAACTTGGCACAATTAAACTTGGCAAACAATAAGAGAAAATTATTTGAAATAAGACAACTTTGCAAACTATTATAAATTAGACAACATGTCACACAAAAAACTTAGTACACTATAATTAAAGAGATAATTTAAAGATGCACTATAATTGCAATAATATGGAAAATTAGATGATCACAAAGATTTGAATATCTCATAAATTTGAGCTTGATTTATATCAAGCTCAAATTAATGAGATATTCAAATCTTTGTGATCATCTAATTTTTCATATTATTACAATTTATTCAAATTCTAACTATTAGAATATGCCAAATTTGGTGTGCCAAAATAGCCTGTCACGGGCATAGATGGGTCATCGTCTAGAAATGTTTAATTTATAGTTATTATAAAATGAAACAATTATTGTAAAAAAATTAAAAAACCATTATGAATATCATTAAAATTTTGAATTATTTATAATATATTAATAAAATAATTGTTGCAACAAACTTTCAAAGATATAAAATGTGTTGTGAGTCAGATTCGATTTCTTTAATTCAAAATTTTAATGAATGCCAAATGTACATGATTATTTCAACCCCCCGCTCAAAATCGATTGCACTAAACAATATGCACTTAAATGTTGTGTCAAAAACTATACAAAAACAAATTTTGTATAGGTGGATAATAAGACATAATTACTGCAATCCTGAGTTCAAGTTGCAGGTTAAGTCCCTGGCTGCTCTGATATTTGTTCCAATTCAGGAAATAAAGAATGTCTACAAAATCATTTAGAAGGAGTTCATCACTGATGATGACGATCTGCAAGATACATATAATGCTTTGTTGACCTACTTCTTTTCCACCTACATTGAAGGTCCACTTGGTATGGATCTTCAGTTTCCAATATGTCTTTGGAACCATTATGATGGAGCTACTAAAGGTTCTACTAAAACAACCAACTGCAGTGAAGGTTTCCACAATGCACTCAATGCCATATTCAATTGTAGTCATCCTAATATTTGGTTTTTGTTAGATGGCTTGGCTAAAGACATGATTTGTCACAGATTGACACTTGCCAATGTAATGGAGATTGGCAAACCTGCAGTAATAAGGCTTATAAATAATTTTCAATAAATGTTTTATGGATTTTTTTATTTCTTTTGATTTTTAGCTTGTTATTTTAAAAATATGATTAACTGTTATTTTTAAATCGCAATTTTACTATTAAAAAATGTTTTAGTTAATGTACGCAATTGTCTTTCCGCAATTGTCTGGTCACCATGTCAATAATAATTCTTTAACGAAAAGGTTCAAGAGTAGTTGAAATGAAGCTAAAGACAAGTCAAATTGTGTTTCACCATATAATAGAAAAATTAATCTGAACGACTTCAAAAAATTTCTTCAGTTTAATTATAAATACACATTACTGGAAGAAAATTTGTACAAATTTGAACAAACTAATACTTACGCTTGTGATTTCACTCGTCTTTTATTAAGAAAGTTTTTCAAATCTCCCAGCGAAACGTGTTCCATGATTAAAAATATCATATCAACGCTAGTATTTAGAGATACACCAACGAGTTTAACAATATTTTCATGATTTAAAGTGCTCATTAATTTTGCTTCTGATAAAAATTCATATTTACGATAATAGTCTAATTTCTTGCTAATGGCTTTTACGGCAACCATAACCCATTGGTTTTCTTGTCGAGCTTCACCTCCAAAAACAGTACCAAAGTGTCCTTTACCAACAGTTCTATTGATGACCACGTCATGACCTGGGATCTATTATACAATATTAACATAAGTTAGCATTAGTTCAATAACTTTTAATTATTTAAAAACTTATACTTCAAATTAACTAGTAAATCAAAAAAAAAATTTAATCCATTTTTAATGCAGATAGAACTATTCTTGGCCAACATAATTTTCTTGTAATCTTTTATAGAAGAGAAAATTACTATTACATTTTTTAATCAATTTATAATGTTATAAAATCATGTGTAAAAGGGAAAATTTCAAAAAAACATTTACAACTCAATTTTACAATTAAATAGTTACTAATAACTAGGGCGCGGAATTTAATGACCTGAAAAATCAAAAAAAGGTAAAATAATGATAAATAAAAATCGTATTAAAATGTGTTGAAACGTGGTCATATACAACCAATACACTTGGAAGACATCTCAAAAAAATGAAATGTCAATAAAAACCAAAACATTTATATTTGATATAGTTTAAACATTTGTAGATAATCGTAAAACGCTTTTTTGCAAAATATATTTTTTTTGATTAACTAGTTTGATCAAATCTTCACATTATCTCTTATTGTCATCGAGAATGAGTAAGTGTGCACAGATTGGAGAAAATTGATTGAGGAAAAAGCCTTCAAAAATCGGTATCTAAATTCCATTATATATATTCAGAGAAACATACATAATAAAAAAATGGAAAAATAATAATTTCTCAGCCAAATAAAATAAATAAATATTCAAAAAATTAGTATTATACTACCTATATCTAATATTTTTCAATCTATAATGAAGTTTAGTAATTATTAAAGTAAAATTTCGATAACTTATGAAGTTACACTACATAGGCATTTTGAAAGTCAAATATTATGTATTTAAAGCCTTAGCAAATTATCTCCGAGCACATTTTTTTAAGTAGATCAGAAGTGCTAATGATAGTAGATCTCAGCTCAGACATTCTTTGACTCTATTCACTACCTACTTACTTTGATATTTTGAATTACGGCAATCCTATTGCTCAGTTATATAAACTGTCTGTATAAAAGTTAAGCATAATATTTTCTCAGCAAAAAAGGTTACATCAACCTTGCCTTGGGTATGAAGGTTTAGGAAAAACTTAGTTGCATTAAGTGGTACAATTTCCAAACGTATAGTGAACAGAGAAACATACATTTTTCTTAATATATATATTATACATGTATGTTATATTTATTTGAATATTTTTGAAAGTATTTAATAAAATTGCAAAAATCATTATAAAAATTAGAATAAACTAAAATATTTTATATGAATTCGTATTAAATAATAAAAAAATCATTTTAATATATTTTTTTAAAATTTATTACAGATTATATGCTAAATAACTTTCTTTACCTGTGATTGTTTTTTCAAATATCTACTAAAAATAATTATAAAATAGTAAAAAATTGTTTTAAGATTATTTAATCAATTTTAATATTTTTGTAGAAATAATTGAAAAAATTATCATTTTTATCTTATTATTTATTATTTTTTTAATTTACAAAATATTTCCTTAAAATAAAATTATTAAATGAAAAACTTTATTTTAATATTTTAAACTTTTTTTACTTTATCTACCACGAAAATCTTTGACTAATTTTTATACAAATAATTATGTTTATTATTTTAGATTTCATTCTAAATACTTTTTTATTGTAATTTTTTATGTTAAATAAATTAATACACATTTCCTTTTTCATAAATTTCACAACTTTCGGACTTCTTTCTTGATAGAATGTTGGGTTCCTCTGACTTTCTAACTTAATTTCAATACTTTTACAATTTATGTTATTATTATTATTATCAATGTTATTAAATATTTTATCTATATTATCTGTATTATTACTATCAATGTGATTATCTATTTTATTTACATTATCAAAATTATTACTATTCTATATATATAATTTATATGGTCTGAATCGTACTCAAGAAAACTTACTCCAGTGTCAAAATCGGTTCCTTGACGTTTTGGTAAGATTCGTTTTTTTCTAATGGCTCTTGCTCCTCTTTCGCCATCATTGCAATCTGTCTACCGCTTTCGATATATCTTCGATATTCTTCCGATCTCCAAATTCCTCCATCTGTGAATCGTCGGTTATCTCTTTGCGTTCTGTCTTGATAATTAGTCCTTTCTTGGTGTCCGTTGTTCAGATTTGTGTGACATTTGTTGGCTCTATGTTCTACCTCGCTAAATCGTTCCCTCCTTACATTTCGGCACTGGCGTAGGATATGTCCTTCTTTTGTACATGTATATCACGTGATCTTCCTTTTTGTTTGAACTCGTTACTCTTATGTCCCGTTCCTCGACAGTTCCAGCACGTGATATTGTTCTGCGTCTGGTGTCGTCTTCCGAATGCATCACCAGTCCGCACCATGTTTCTCGTATTCACTCAATTCCTGGCCGCGTCTCTGTATATCGGTCGTACAGGTGTACTGGTTTTTCTATTCTCCGGATTTCGTCTACTTTTTTGATGATACTATTCACATTCTCTATTTCCTTCACTTCTCTAAATTGGATCTCCTTTTTCACATAATTGTCTTTCGACCCGTGTATCAGAAGGCAATCTCTACCTCCGTCTCTATGCACTCATGTTTCATCGATTTTGCAGCAAACTCTTTTGCTTTAACAAAGAATTCCTCCACTGATTCTCCAGATCTCTCGAAGTTTACAGGCTCTATCAAATCCTCCATTAAAGTGCTTTTCATTTGAAAAGCTTGTCACAGACGCGCTTCATATCTCTTCACTTCGGGTCCTACGCTTTCATATATTAGTACGAGTTCATGTGACAGTAGACTCTTCTCTTCTCTCAAATCATTGAACATGGGCAAAAATTATTATGGAAAAAAAATCAATAATAAAATACAATATTAAATTTAATACCATAACGATATAATGCTTATGTTTCTGGTTATGATTTCGACAAATGTATGTGATTTATTTTTATTAAAGTGTTGTTCAAAAACAGAATTTTTTTTTATTTTTTTATTAATTGTTCACAGTTTAATTATTTTTTTATGCTAAAAGTTGCGAATTTGCTAGTTATTAGTCAACTTGTTAAATTCGCGACTTTTACACATATATATATATATATATATATATATATGTGTGTGTGTGTGTATCCATGGAATTTAGAAACATATTTTTGAAGGCCTTCACACAATCAATTTTCTTAAAACTTTGCACACTTACTCATTCTCGATGAGAAAAAAATGATTATGTAAAAATTTGATCGAAAAAAACTTTTTAAGATCCCAAAATGGTAAACAAACGGAAAATGCGGAGTTCCCGAACAATATTAATTGCAAGATATCTATTTATAAATTATAACTAGTTTTTTTTATGATTTTTCATGTGTTTTTTTTAATTTAAAATTTTTAAAATCTTATAAAAAGTAGAGTTTTGTCTGCATAAAGAATTTATATAAAAATTTTAATTTTTTGATTTACTAGTTAATAAAAATCTTTATACTTTTATTTTAAAAATTTCAATTTAAAATTACTTAGAAAATATTTTATAATATAAAATTCTTTTCACTAAAAATCTTAAAAATTTCAATTTTTATATTATTTGTAAAATGCTTTTTTAATTATAAAATTCTGATTTTAAATATTTTTAATTTTCACATATTCAAAAATTTTTCAAATTCGCCAATCCTCACATAAATATTTAGATTTAAAATATGTTCAATTCAATATCAAACATCTGTGTATTAGAGACAATCCAAAATCAACAAACAACCTCAAATATTCTTCTCAGGTCCTAAGAAGCAAAGTACCTTTAGCAAGTTTAAATAAAACGTATTCCGATAAGTGTTACAATTGTAATATTATTTATAACTTTTAAAATTTGTAATTATTTATTCTGTAATTCCTAAACACAACACAAAAATAGTTTAATTGTGGAGACAAATCATTCTTTTATTACTATGCTTGTTGACAGTAATAAAATAATTATCCACTTTAATTGCAATTTGTAAGAATAATTATTGATGATAAAGGAAAATTATTGATTAATGAAGTTCAAAAAACTTGTTTGAACATACAATTATAATACAGTATTTTGATTGTTCCCGGACGTTGCTTCACATGACATTTCCTCACGCGGATATTTACTCGCATGGACATTTCCTCACACGGACATTTTCCCACATGGATATTTACTCACATGGAAATTACTTTTATCAAAATTCTTTTTACTGTATTAATTTTAAATTAATTAATTTGCAGTAATATATATTTTATATCGAAAATTAATAATAAGCTATTATTAATAACAAAAGTTTTTCCAATACAAATTTCTAATTAAAAACTCTTAATAGAAATTAATACAATATAATTTCTTTTCATCAATCCGGTTTTAAATAAAAGAAAAACATTAAAATGACTTCACAAAGATTTTTTAATTTACAAAATTTACTTGTGAGCGGAAATCCAAATTTATCAAAATTCTTTTCACTGAAATTTTTTCAACGTATTGATTTTTCATTAATTAATTTGCAATAAAATATGTTTTATCGAAAATTAATAATAACAAAAGTTTTCTCAGTAAAATTTTCTAATTATTAAAATTCTTTTACTCAATGTCCGTGAGATCAAATGTCCATGTGAGAAAATTTCATTGTGAGGAAAAGTCCTGTCACGTATTTTGATGTAAGTCAAAAATGACATAATTATTTTGAAAACAATTCTGCTGAAACAGAAGTGATGATGCTATCGAAACTGTTGAAGCTATTACTTCTGGGGAGAATGATCTGGTTTCTCCTTTATATGAAGTGTTTCATTTCTGATTGGACTGAAGGATCGTCAAATGCGATAAGCGATGAAATGGTTCGGCTTCTTCGAGCGTTTTCAATAATTTCAACTTTCCCCACGTTGGGAAAAATCGACACAGAATAATGTGGTTCGTAAATAAAGACCGACAGCGGCCGACATTTTTTAATACTTAGATGAATAATAAAAAAATGAGAATTTTGAAAATTAATGATTTATTTCCTGAAAGTTTCTTGAGTAATTACAATTTTTAAAAGGATGAAAAAAAATCGTCAGTCAAACAACTGATTTTTTATAAATAATTAATATAGTAATTTTAAGTATACGTGGATATTTATAATTACTAATATTAATTTTAATTATGTTTTTTTTCTTTATTTAATTAAATTAAATCAAGTTTTTGATTTAATTTAATCGCTTATTGTTCTTTTGATAATAAATGATAAAAGTGGTCACTAAAGAAACAAAATATGTTTTTAACACAAAACTTTAAACGCAGTTTTTGATTTTATTAGGAATATTTTGATTACATTTTATGACAAACGAAAATAATGTTAATAGTTCAAAATTTATTAAGACTTACATCCAAATCAGCTAATTCTTCACAAAGATATTCGTAATATTTCTTAATTGCATCTTCCTCGTGTTTCTTACGGAGTTGTCGAAGAGCGAAACAATAACCGAACATGATCATTCCCAATATTGGTATTAATATAATAGCGTTAAATATGAGAATAGTCGATGAGCACGATAGTCCAAAAAATTTTTTTAATCCAAATATACATTCGGCGCTATCATCCCTTTGGCTTCCATCTGATGGAGGCATGTAGTTATTACTTTTACCCCATAATTTTTCTAATGAGAAGTAAATTAACAAAGTTTAAATAAATTTTTTTTTTCAACTTAATCATCTAAATTTAACATACCTTTGATTTCTTGTCCTATTATTTGAATTACAGGTTTCGTAGTCAATCCACTTAAATTCTGTCTAAAAGAAGAGTGTTCAATACGCCACTGAAGAACGGGGAATCTGGTCTCTCCTATAGTTGCTAACAACACCCAATATCCTTGAATCATTTCAGATATTCTATTGCCTTGTTGATCGACATTCGATATGAAAGAAATGAATTTTCTACATTTAAGTTAGAAATAAATCAAAGTCGAATCATAGGAATTAAATGTAATTAATCAAAAAAATAATCAAAATGTAAGAGAACAAGGTACAATATTATAGAATTAAAATACGTTGACAAAATGTTAAAGATTAACATTGCAATTTATAACGTGTGATACGTCCAACGATCTGTAATAGAGATTTTCTTTCGAACTTAAAATTTTAAACTAAGTTAAAAGAACGATCCCCTATTACCACACCATAGTTTATTATTTGTTTGCACTCAGCCATAAACTCAATAAGGTCAAAGCAACTAAAACTTTCAACGTATTTTCTAATTGTTTTTCTGTGAGGTACAAAACTTTGACAATTTTTAACAAACATCCCATTATGCTAGCGATTTCAAATTTTGAATACGTAGTCAAACCTTTAATTTTCTTAAGAACATATGGAAATGGTTTTTAAAAAAAATGTTCTTAATTTTATTTGTATCTACAATATTTATAAATGAAAATCAGTAAAATTAAAAGTGAACGGTTTAAAATAACATTTCTTGTGGTGATAACTGATGACAAGGGTATAATTTAGGGCCCAAAATGTTTTGGACTAATTTTAGATATATAAATGATTCGATGTTGAGTGTCAATATGCACCTTCGAGAGACCGAGTTGATCTACAAGTGTATGTACCAGGGTCGAAGCACTTGTATTTAATAGACATAAAGTGTCCTGATGACACAAAAAAGAATATAGAAAATAACAATGTCAAGAATCTCGATCACTACGAGAACTTGGCGGTGACGTGCCGTCGGGCTATGCCAGAGACAACAATATCGGTGCACACTCTCCAGGTGGGCGATCTAAAAACCTGGTCGAAGAGAATCACCGATATACTAACAAACTTAAAGATCCCACCAAAGGTGATACGGAAAATTGCCATTGGTTGCTCAGTATTAAATGTAAAATACTCGGCAGCACAATGGTTGTATCACCGAGATGGTGTGATTCTTCAAGGCACAAAAAGAATAAGAAAATTGTAGTCGAAGAAATAGAGGAGCCTCAGGAACCCATGCTCATGATGGAGGAGATGGAATATGAACATGTGGAACCTGAGGTCACTGAGAACTTTATATGATTATAGGATTAGAGTGCATTATAGGATTATAATGCAACAGGGGGGGGGGTGAAGAGGACGAAGTCCATGTCCACGAATCATCCGAAGACGAAGAAGAAGTCTCTTTCCCATATAGGAGGTGGGTGAAAAAAACCCATTATGCGAGGAAGAGTTACCCTCTGATGATGAATTGATAGGGTTTGAGTGAAAGTGACATACTTGGTGGAAACGGTCACCCAATTGAAAGGTGCATAGGGATGCCGCAAGTAAAGAACCCCTGTGAAAACCAGGGCACATGTTGAGGACGGCTTCGACTCGAAACATGGTGCGAATGCATTCATGCACCATCCGGGCACTTTTGCTCACTGACAAAAAAACTTGTTATAGTCAAATTTTCTTTGAAATCATATTCCCAATGTACACAAATAGAATTGACAATTAAATTTTCGACTTAAATGCATATTCTTTATATATTTTAATAGTATTTTTATTATTCTACATTTAACCTTCACTCTGTGCATTGGGGTCAAATGGACCCCAGTCTATTTAAAAAGCGATTTAAAAAAAATTGAGCCAAGTAAATTAAACTGCCAACTCGGATTGCCTCAACTAATATCTTTCAACTTAAATCTTTTGTTATTAATAAGTTATTATAATTAATAAAAATTTTAATAAAAACTAAAATTTTGTTAGTTTTCCTTACAAAATATATCAAAATGTATATGGGGTACGATTGACCCCTATGCACAGACGCCGGAAAATTTTCAATGCACAGAGTGAAGGTTAATTAATATCAAAAGTTTTTTAAAATAAGTCCTTAATTTTAATAATTTTCCTTTGTCAATTATGATATCAAATAATGAGTTTAAGGAAATTGTATATATACTTTTATTCATTGTCAAATTTAGGGACGGGGCAAATCGAAGGCCAGCTATTTCAAAAGAAGCACAAATTTCATTCCAGAAAAATTAGCATCATATTTCCGCATAACTAATATTTGTGTCAATAATTTACTAAATATCCAAAAAAGATGTCTCAGGCTCCAATAATCAGTTACTAAACCAACTTGAGTTCAAAACATTAACGTTAATTCGGAGAATTTGAAATTCTTAAATCGTCCCATTTTACCAGAAGTAGAAGCTCTATTGAATTAATTGAAAATATTATTTTACTCAAACCAAAGAGTTTAAACTCATTTTTCCTTCAAACATATCGTAGATCTTTATTAAAATTTATTCCATAAAAATAAATAATATTAAATTGTGCACAAGTTTACAAGAATTTGTACTGTTCTTTCGTAACAAAAAATCGCAAACCAATAACTGGACAATTCTCACGAACACCATTTAACCATCCTACACCTATTCAATCGTCATCAGATGGAAACCACCTGGAGACTACCAAATTCAGATCAAACCCACGTGAGCACACCAGGTCATCCGATCAAATTAATACATGAAAATATTCAAATTATCGGAATCAAGGTTCATAATCAATTTAAAGTTTCTCTTTTTTATTTAACTATCACTACAAATAACTAATTATTATTCATTTATTTTTCTATTTTGGATCACCAGGATTTCTCCACTCGCTTCAGCGCCTGCATCATGATATGGTATGGAAGAGAGCAGGAGACAAAGAAGTCCAAGGATCCCAAATATTATAAAAAGTCAAAGTAGGAAAATTAGGTATTTTAAATATTACTGATTTAACACTAGATTAAAGCTAAGGTTATTCCATATGAAAAGTATCGCATTCATATGGTTGAGTAGATTGAAGTTAACTTATAAATAACTAGTTCCTATTATTTACTACTTTTTCAAATTTTCATATAAGATAAAGGGATTTGCATTTATATTTTTTTGCTTTTTCAGAGTAAATTTAAATCATCTATTTTTCTATTTATCATCTTTTCGTTGAGTTCCGTTGAATTGTTAGCTCTACTGACGAACTTTTCACATTTTGTTTACAAATAAAAACTTATTAAATTAATGAATAGTATTAAGAACACTAATTTGACTTTTCATATTTTTATTAACATAACAAGTTAAGACAATCTTTGTCGAAGCTTTCGTATGATTGCATTCTAACTAATTGATTAATGAACTTAATCTTATTATTTTTAGCAAATGGTGATGTAAATAATTTGTTAAAATATTTACTCAAAACTTATTGGATAAAAATTAAAATGATTAATTTAAAAAAATATTCATTTGATTTATTTATTAAAAATTGTAAATGAAATTAATTAACTTATTTAAAATTTTACAATTATATTAAATTAGAAAAAAATTTAAACATTACATATTTTTAGATAATACGAATTAAAATATTAATCATCCATCTGGGTAGGAGAGACACAATTATAAATCAACATATAACATTCAAACACAAAACATCAAACATTCAAAATATTCCTCAGAAATAGGTTCTAGAACTCAAAAGAAAATCTAGAGGTTTGGAAGTCTTCAAACTTAAAGATTAAAGTTTGAAATGTCTCCTTTTCAAAATATCCTAAATAAAGTAAAATAATATAACACAAAATATAAATAGTAAAAAATCAAATCTAATGATTACTGAGCTACATCATTGGTGTGAAGAACGGAAAGAGCACTGGGATTTTCTTTCAATAATTTGTCTATAGCAATTCCAATCTTTTCAATAGCTTCGACAGTAAATACTGCAAATGGATTTTGATTAATTGGTTTATCCAAATCTTGACTGTTCCTTAATGAAATTATTTTCAAATTTTTTTGACACTCAAAAAAATCTAAACTCGTTATCTAAGATTCTATAATCCCCATAAGTGATCAGACCCCTATGTGCCAGGATAAAATGAGATTTTGTAACATTTATAATTTCTTCTTTTGTACAATTATCTGTTCGGTGTTGATTCCAATTAATACTCATCCATGGATTCAAAAGCCAAACGAATCCATTTTCAAGTGTCATTTGTAACTTATAAGCAGCGCACATTATCAGTCTCGTGGCTTCTTCAAAATATTCTACAATAAAGATTCGACCATTCTTTTGATCACGAATTCTTTTTAGAGCCTACAGAATAGAATAACATTTTAATCTTTTTTCTTTTGACAGAAATTATAAACATGGGGGAAACGGAATATAATGTGACAATTTACTTAAATGTTTAAATAAAGGACTGAATAACCAAACTAAGTCATCAAGGACGTCTGAAAATTGTAATAAAAAACAAACTATGAAGTAAGTTGATCAGTAGATTGTTATGAATATTTGAATCTTAAAATTACCTCAAATTATGTACAAAATTCATCGGATTTTTTTAAATAATTGTTTAAAATAAAATTTTACGGGTTTCATTCATATGTTCATCAAAATATCTAGATTTCCGTTTCCAGAAAAAAAACAATACCATACAGAGAAAGAAATATATCCGAATTCAATTTTTGTGTTATTCAACATATTTCTATATTTTGTGACTGAGACAATACTTAAAGATTGTAGAACGCACAAAGTTTGTTCAAGATTTGATCTCGAATTTCCGCATGGTGAAATGAATGACCATCTTTTTAGCTGTTGCAATATCATATTACAACTGTTTGTATCGAAATGTTTGAAATACATCACAGATGATTTAGAGAGAATTTACTAAATGATGACTTCTTCATGAATTTGCACATCGCCAAATCAAATGTTGAACGTCTCTGAAGCATGAATCGGTGTTGTTGGTGTTTTGGAACCGACAATATTAATGGAATATATGTTAGTGTTTAGTGTGTGATTTTAAAATTATTCTTTTGAATTTTTAGACATTTTTCAAGCATCTGGACAACTTACTCCAGGAAAAATGCTTCAAAAACCCAGATGACACCAAAAATGCATTTAATGCTTTCATTGCATCCAGAACTCAGGAGTTCTACACTAGATGCATAAATAAACTTGTTTCTAGTTGGTAAAAATGTATTGATGCTGATGGTTTTTATTTCGATTAATGAAGTTTATTCTGTGCTGAGCTACATTTGTTTAAAGTTTTGGTTCGAAAACCTGCATTGCTTTTGCAACAACCTAATACATCACTATTTACAATTAAAATGACATTAATCAGTTTCATTTGTAAACGAACAATAAAAATTGAGCCTCGTTAATAACTCATGTGTTATAATTAACCCATGATTGCATGTACAAAACACATATACGTATAATATTAAGAGCTGGACTGGAAAGACACAATTAATTAATGGAATCAAAAAAATCGGAAAAAATGTTTTGTTTTCTGTAATTTTAAATTACCTTTTTCTTATACATTTAATATTAGATTTTATGATTTTGAATGTAGCTTGTTTTTTAATTTTAGAAATTATAAAATTAAATTTGAATTTTCTAAATACATTATTTGACGAGATGACATTTTGAATAATTTCACATATTTACATAAAAAATACGCCCATGCAAATAATATTTTTTTAATAATAACGATTAAACAATAAATATGAAGGGGTTTAATGCAAGATTCTTTCATTACCTTGAGGGTGATAGATAATTTGTAGAAAAATCTGTTTCTAAATACAATTCACAAACTTTTTCAGAAACTTGATGACATAAAATTTATGTAAAACATAAAAAAAACATAAAATATATGTATCAACAGAAGCAATGACCGCCCTTATTGCTAGTAATGATCAGAATAGAGCGAAATATTTGCTGCAGCGAATCTACAAAAGAACACTTACTTGAAGTAAAAATTAAATTGAAACATGTAATTTATTTTTTAACACATTAAGTAACCTAGGCCCAAATGGGGATCAGTCAATTTTTATTACTTTTTCTGATGTTGCATGAGTTTACAGGAAGTTATCTACTAGTATTATTATTCTATTAGAATCATTACTGTATGCATTCTATTAGCATCATTACTTGCATTAATTTTTACATTATAAATACTAAATCCTTTTCAAATACTTGTAATTATGATTATTATTCAAAATAAAAAATGATTGGTTTCATTTGTTGGTTCAACTCCGCAGTACCATAATCCCCAAATGGGACTTTATTTAAAAAACAAAATATTTGAGGAACTGGTTTTTAAAAACATATTTGGAGGTACTATTTGATAAAAATTCATCATAATAAGTAAATTTTATGCAAAATTTTAAGAAAAAAATGTGGTACTTAATGTATTAAAATTCGATTGATCCCTAACAAAAATTATAAAAAGCAATTGAATAATATTTCCGTTCAAATAATTGTCAAATAATAATATTATTAACATATAAATTTTAAATGCAATACTTGAAATGCTGTAGCAAATGTTAAAACACTTTCATCAAGTTTAAGATCTTCCAAGACTTTTATACCGTTTTTTTCGAAAAATTCTGCATCGAAAAACATTGAATCTTTCCGTAGAATAGCGATTTGCTTCCAGTTCCATTCTCTAAAGGTGCTTAACAACAATGTTCTGTAGTATAATTTTAAAATGTGAGCTTCAAAATACCAAAATTTACTTTTGCAGATGCATAGATGGAATTGTGCGAAAAAAATATTTATACTGAGTGACATTTCCAAAATTTGGAGAATCAGCTGTAGATGTAACTACGATACGCTTTTGAAATGTTGAGACTTTTAATGTAGATTCCAAAGAGTCCGAGCAAACAGCAGCTAAAAGTAATGAATATTAAATAGTCACCTAGTTACATATGAAACGCCAAAAAATAATAAATCAAATTAAAGAAATTAAAAAAAATAATTTAAATTATATATTGAGCATTGATTTTTAATTCAAATCTAGACAAATGTTAGTTAACTCGCTCTGATTGAGTAACCAATCAGAACAAGTTAGTCAGAGTGAATTTAGAATTAACTTTTTTCATAATTTGTTTATTATGTTGTTGCAAAAGGAATGCACGTTTTTGATTTTTTTGTATTTACCGTAATATTATACGACTAAAGCATGTATGATATTATGTAATGTATGATGTTATGAGTCATTTAAAAGCTTAATTTATACTCTTTTAGATATATCTGTTTAAAACTTATTATAATTTTTCTTTTTTTAATAATTTAGATTTTAATTGCAGATGTCAAACGTGATTTTTGCAACATTTACTTCTACGAGTTCAAACTAGGACGTAATGTATGTCAAACCGCTTTAAACCCCAACGAAGTTTTGGGGGCGGGAAGTGTCAATGAATGCACGGAGCAGTGCTGGTATCAAAAATTTCGCTCTAGCAATACCAGCCTGGAAGATGAGCCTCATGGCAGCCGCCCATCGACGATTGGCAACGACGAATTGAAGAAGCTGGTGAAAGCTGATCCACGCACAACTGTTCGAGCTCTTACAGAAGAGCTTAACGTTAATACCTCAAACGTCGCTCGACACTTTAAGCAAATTGGAAAGTCGAAAAAGCTCGATAAATGGGTACCTCACGAATTGAACGAAAGTCAAAAAAATAGTCGTTTTGAAGTGTCTTCCGCGCTTCTTCTGTGCAACAAGAACGACCCGTTTCTCGATCTGATTGTGACGTGTGATGAGAAGTGGATTCACTAAGACAATCGGCAACGTTTGCGTAACGGTGGGACAGCGATGAGGCTCCTCATTATATTCTGAAACCGAAACTCCACCAAAAGAAGGTTATGGTAACTATTTGGTGATCTGCAGCCGTCTCATCCATCACAGCTTATGAATATGGGTGAAACGATCACTGCAAAGAAGTACTGCCAACAAATTGACAAAATGCATCACGAGCTCTGACGTATGTGCCCGAGATTGGTTAATATGAAGGGGCCCATTCTCCTCCAAGGACAACACCTGGCCACACATCGCAAAATGCTTCAAAAACCAAGACAACGCCAAAGATGCATTTTAATGCTTTCGTTGCATCCAGCACTCAGGAGTTCTACACTAGGTGCATCAATAAACTTGTTTCTAGTTGGTAAAAATGTATTGATTCTGATGGTTTTTATTTCGAATAATAAAGTTTATTCTGTGCTTAGCTACATTTGTTTAAAGTTTAGGTTCGAAAACCTGCATTGCTTTTGCAACAACCTAATACAATCACTATTTACAATTAAAATGACATTAATCAGTTTCATTTGTAAACGAATTAAGAAACAATAAAAATTGAGCCTCGTTAATAACTTATGTGTAATAATTAATCCATGACTTCATGCACAAATCACATATACGTATAATATTAAGAGCTTGGCTGGAAAGACACAATTAATTAATGGAATGACAAAAACCAATATTTTCAAAAAAAATGCAAAACGTTCTCAGGATTTCTTAATTCGACTTATCATCCACTCGAGACCCTGGTACAGTTTGGTCATCGATATTTATTGGTACCCACTTATAAATATTGATATTTTATTTGAGAATTATCGATTTATTGTTTAATTTTTCCTATTGATTATTTTTTTTCAACCTGGACTACTAACAAATCCATCAATTTCCTCGAGACTCTTGTACATTATTGTCGTTAAACAACAATTTATATCATCAGAATGTGCTAACTCACAAGCAATCGTCTTTGCTGCTTTTTCAGAAAGTTCGGTTTTTGTATAAGACACGTGTTTACACGATGTATCGAAATGTATTAAAACAACAACCCCCTTATGATGACCTGTGTTCCATGTCATCACTACCACCTCCGAAATGGATTATTAAAAACATTTCAAATCACTGCCATGAAACTTTTGGTAAATGATACCTTCGCTTTTCTGTAAAGACCTAGTTTCCATTTGGAGGAGAAAACTTAGAAGTATTCGGATTTGTCGTCCAATTTGAGAGTTTCTATTTAGGGCGTTATCGAATTTTAGCATCGAATTTAAAATTGGAAGAATAACATATACCCAAGACATATCAATAATGGTTTCCCTTTTCTTTTTCTTCACAAACTTTTTACATGATATTTTCTCCTCAATTGCTTGATCGATTCAAGCTTTTTACTGAATCAATTTTCTGCAAATTTTACTTACTCATTTTCGATGACAATAAATAATACAGTCGAACTCGGTTAAATCGGATCGGTAATAATGAAATTAATATGAAATTTTGATAAAAAAAACTTTCTAAGGTCCCAGAATGGGACAAAAGGGCATAATCGGAGTTCCTTGACAATATTAATATAAAAAGATCTGCTTATAAATTATGAGTAGTTTATATTACGCAAAAAAGTAAATGTAATAGTAATTTTCTCTTCGACAAAAGATAACAAAAAATTCTCTTGGTCAAGTAGAGTTCTGTCAGCATAAAGAATGGTTATAAAAAATTTTTGATTTACTAGTTTCTCTAATAAAATGAAAAAAAGTTTTAAGTTTTGTCATAAAAATAATAATTTGCTTATCAGTAGAGTGATAAAACAATTTCAAAAACGACCAAGGTGCTTTTTTTCCCTTGTGAAATGTGCGCTTCCTCTAGCTTGCTAAATAAAAAATTCTCGCCGAAATAGCAAATTTTGAAAGAGCAGATTTTGGCAATATTTTGAATTTCAGTTAACTAAATAGCAACTAAGAAATTTTAGCATTAAAAATTTTGATTCTCAGATTCTTCGATTTATGGATCGAGTTTTAAGTGACTAGTGATTAGTACCGTTACACTTATCAGTTATTCTTTAGTCTCCTTCGATATTGATAAACAGTATAATAATTAACTTTATTTTAATACATTTTAAAGAAGAGTAAATTGATAAACTGATATAAGTTTAACGCAAGAATTCAAATTCTAAATTGTTTCAGTACACCTTGTGGAGATTATATTATTGACTCCGGGATATATTTAAGGTATTTGCTCGTGAATCCTCTAGATTGTTATGTCAATATAGCAGACATTAGAGCATATACACATTATCTATAAGTTACTCTACAAAACAAACAAGGTCGAATAGTTAAATAATAAAAATAAATAGATAAATTCATAATTTTTTAAAAATAAAAGTAAAATTTGTTAACATTTAAACTAAAGTTCATTTTAATGAAATATGATACTACAATTATATACACAATTGATCATTTTTTTAAAGGTTCTACCTAAATAAGCAACAACAATCGCTGAGCTATTACTACTTGAAGAATATTGTAGGTACTCCTTCAACACTAGGTCTTCCACGCATGACAAATTTCTTATATCGAGAACCAGCTCGTAACACGAATTTTCAAAGTACCGCTTGTTCAGGTCACTAACACGATTGAGACTGACTTAAAAAATAATACCATTAAGTGTTTTAAAAAATAATAATAAACTTCATTGTTTTAGAGTTTTCTATATTAAGTTGAATGAAACATGTTAAGACGAATGGTAACATTAACAAATAATTAGAAGTAGATTTATTAAGAAACGCATCAATCGAACGACTAAACACGGAGTTTGCAATCAACATCCGGATTTAATATTTAGATCATAATATTTTAATGATTATAATTCATGCGTCAACGTAAATGAATAGCTATTTATAAGCACAGGTACATAACCTGGATATAACTTATAAAATCTATAAAATTATGGTTTTATAATTGTCAAAGAAGATGAAAATCTGATAACCTTAAAAAATTTAATTTCATAAAAGTTCATTAACATCACGACAAATTTAAATCAAAGATAATTTAAAGTAAGTATTTAAATACGCAGGGTTCTTTTTATCTCATAAATAATTTTTACCTATTGAATCAATCAACAACAGCCCGAAAATATGTAAAATATCTTGCTTAATATGCATTGTTCTGCCCGATCCTTAAGTCGCCCCGAGAATCGGACGGAGATAGAAGGGTTGCGCAGGGAAATTCTGTGGATGAATTGCTGGGCCCATTTATTGAGAAATGAATGAAAAATAATACCGATCCTGTTTTCGTTTTTCGAATTCGATTTGTCGTTAAATCTTTCGAATCTTTCAAAGAATATTTGAACCTTTGCAGTATCGATTTTTGAATTGATTAATTCACATTTCGCTTTGTAAAAAATAATCTTATTGGAATAATTTTCTCTAAAAGCATTTTGCTTTCTATTTAAATCAATGTAAGTTTCATCCAACGCCGACGTTCGCTGATCACACAGAAACACTGTACCGTTTATTTGATTATTAATTCTCATTGAACATATTTCACTATTAATATTTCGATTGTTTATCGCCATTTAATTTGATTTCGAATAATTTGTCGTCAAGCGAAAATCAGAATCCATAGAAACGATTAGAATTAATTATTCAAATTGAGTTACGATTTAAAATTAAATTTAATAAAATCGATCGATCAAAGCAAATTTATTTTCTCGAACAATTATCTACAGAAAGTCAAGTAACTATATTTATTTTCGTCATTAATCAAACAATCGTTTTTACAAGTTAATTTTTAACAATTCAGTTAAACAACACCAAGGTAATTTTCATTTCATTCATTTATCAAAAAAATTTTATTTTTTAATCGAATCATTGTTCAAACACCAAAATTTTTACAAAAAATAAACAAAAAAGTGTTTTTTCAAGAAAATGTCAAAGGCTCAACTTTTTTTCAATTTGATTTGATTTTCTTTTGATAATATAAATAATGATAATAATTTAATTTATAAAATAATAATTCAAATGTTCGAATCCCGAACAAGCATCAATTATCGCTTAATTGTACCTTTTTCTGAAGGATTTGAAAACTTTAAAATTACATTATTAAAAGCAACTAACAATGAATTTAATTTAAATATTATATCACGATCTCTTAAAATTTAAAATGTTTTCAGTAATAAATGTATTACACCTTTAACATTTTGTTCTGATATTGTTTATAAATATAAATGTAATGGGTGCGATGCCACATACAATGGAGAGACTGTCTGTCATTTTTGTAAACGAATTCAAGAACATGGTTGAAAAGAGAATAAGAATAATATTTCAGAATATAAGAAAAAAATGTAAATATGATGCTAATATTGATAATTTCAAAATTCTATGTAGGCATTTTGATAGTTATTGGGAGAGAGTGTCATGTGAAGCATTGATAATTACGTCGCGTTGCCTAAAATCAATGTTCAATCGGCAGTCTCAACCAGCTTATTGAGAATTTTATATTTACATGATTTCAAGCTATGGATTACACAATCATTATGTTTTACATTAATATGCATATTGAAGGTGTTAAAATAATTATAAAGTTAAATGATTGACACTTAAAAAAACATGAGTTTTTTTTGTATTCTGTTGAAAAGTGAATCGGTATTGGATACTCTTAGCTGAATGTAATTTACGTGTCATTTTGAAGACGTTTAGGTTTCAGAGATTATTGAGGACGCTTGTATTGACACTAGCAAACGGCAGATAGTAGGACTTATAATGTTTTGCTTGTTTGATGGAGGCACTGAATCTCTTTGCTGACTTTGGTGAAGAAAATGAAGATACGGAAACTTGAGTTTGCGGTTTTTTGCTCCATAGCGAATGACCACTCTCATTAAACTCTGTAATTTAGTTCTAAAGAGTCACAATTTTTGAGTACTCAGACTGAACTATTATGGTGGAAAATTTATGATGCTTTATAGCCAATGTTTCAATACGGAATGGCGTAACCAGACAAATTGTTAGTACGATTAATGTTTCCGTTCGATTGAATCATACCTTGAATAAGCCTTTAGTCCAAATTTTTTCTCAAGTATGTATAAGTCCAAGAAATTTATACCATAAATTTCCTAGAATCAAAAGTTTTTACAAATTTCAAAAACCTGAATACTCAATATATTTAGGAATGCTTTTGAAAACAAAAAAAACGAGACAAAAGTTTATTTTGATAATAAATTTAAAACTTTAGAGTTGTTAGGTCAAGAGAAAAAATAAATAATAAATATTGTGATAAAAGAAAATCGTTTTCAAAAAAGGTAAGAAAATAAAATAATAAAGGACATCAAAGAGAATTATTTTATTTTTAAACATAAATATAAGTAATCAAAAATCCAAATTGCTTTTATTATTCCTTTAGTTTGTTTGAATCAATGACTCATTAAAACGATTTTGCAACTGGTGTACAAGACCTCGTGCTTTTTGCACTTTTGCAGCGTTCAAATATAAACAACAAACTTTAATATTTATTATTTTAATGAAGATAGAAATCAAAATTGAATAAGAAAGTAAATAAAATTTTAAAATAAATAATATATTCAAGAGCAATATTTATTATACAGCTACACTAAGTTAGACCCTTGTAAAACAATATTCTTCTTCTTTGATTGAAGAAAGTCTTTTCTTGTAAAGTCTCATCTAACTTAACTTGGTAGGATGCGTTTCTGAGACCGGATAGAACTGAAATATTTTGCTCCACATAATTAATCCAGTATTTCATCAATGCTTAGCATTGGGAATGCTTGTCTATCAGCAACCACATTGAACTGACAAAATCCAAACAGATTTAAATGTTCTTCTCATTTGTTACATGCACAATAGAGGTGCACTTCACAGTGAATTACACTTTTTGTTTATTTTTTTCGAACAAGTTGCGAACCGCTTCATTAATTTGTTCTTCGAGACATCGGCGGCCTGCACAGCTTTACATTAATTGGGTCTCCTTTGTCTGTATTTTATGCTTTACCAGATGGGTACATCCGATATCCCACATGTCTGCGATGAACTCATGTCAGAAATTAATTCAGAAAATGAGAAGTTTGAAAAAGAAATCGATAATCGAAGAGAAGAATTAAAATGGTTAATTAGAGATTGTGTCAAAGTATTCGAAGAGTTAGAGATAACAGAAGTGTACTTTCGAAAAACAGAAAAAACAACGATCAAATTAAAAATAGATTGCATCACCTGTGGTAAAATTCAAGTAATTATTCAAGTAATACATCATTCGAATATGTAATTAGTGTGTCGAAGTTCATAGCATAAACTAACATCATCATGTATTTCCCCTACAATCAAGAGTCAATTTATATACTAGATGCAAACAATGCTCAACAGTCAATTCAGCAACTCTTAATTAAATCTACCTATCATATAGCTATAAAAATTAATTTTTGTTCCTCAAAGTTGCTTTTTTATAATATGTATAAGAGCTCAATAAATATTTCCTTTAATTATATATATATATATATATATATATATATATAT
>MQRK01241356.1:30781-41089 GCA_001938485.1 Girardia tigrina | reverse complement strand
TTCCAAGCAGCTTTGTTTCATTTTGATTGCCAACCAGAACTGCTAATCTCTCCTCACTTTCATATTTATTGCATAAAGATGAAACTGACTTGGAATCCCAATGTACTGTTGCTAATGAAAGACATTTCCATGTTTCTTTGATATTGTCAGCCAACGTTTTAGTACTGCTTCTCCTTGATCGATCAGCAGTTGAATATGATGTGGACTACTGTGCCAAAACTCCACCTGATTCTTCTACCAATACATTGACAAAAGCAGATTGCTGAGTGGGTGTAATTTGAAGCCTTGTTGCAATAGATACCCCCTTTTCCCGTTTTAAGATATCGTGAGGTATGAAAGCATGCGTTCCAGTTCTTCTTGATCTATGGTGATGGTGATATTGTACAGAATCATTTTGCTCCAACAATTGATCATTTTCATAACTTGTTGTTGGGGAATTGGAATCAATTTCAATGTGGTCCAGTGTTTTATTACTAAAACTTTCATGTGTTGCTAAATGTTTTTTCCTTTTTTTATCTCTTGCTCTTTACGTTCTGTCGTTCTGTTTATTTTATCACTGAAAGTTTTATCATGTGAACCAAAAGTAGCGATTCTGTCAGTTTTCATTGAGTTCAAAAATGCCATATCTTCCTGATTTTTTAGTGTAATAGCAGCTGGCCATAAGCAGAATGTCTTTTCCAAGTAATTATTCATAACTTCAACTTTTTTCATCGCATTTGGCATTTTTCTTCTTTCCATTGGAATTTCTCTCATTTTTGCATTATCTGCAACAAGTTTTAATATTTTTTCAATACATTTTAGACTGTTGTAAAATTAGCCCTTAAAATATTCAATATTTTGAAAAAACGCACTTTTTTTACGTTACATGTAATTCTTGACTTGTACTGTGGACCCCCTAAACAATGTTTAATTTTGCTGAAATTTCACGTGAAACATTTTTACATGATTACTAAAAAAATAGAATAGGTACAATATAATTCTCAACTATGAGGGGGTTTGATGCACCCTAATGTACGCTTATACACGAGTATATACTGTATATATCATTCGAATACTGTTTTTAAAATAATGGCGTTACGGAATTGTAAACTACACAATTTTAAATTCAACTTTCGTGAAATTTCACCCAAGAATCATTTTTGGGTTAAAACGATCATAAAGTCAGAGAAGATATCCAAAAGCTTCTCAAATAATATGTCTTCTTCAAATAAACGTGTTATAAATGACATAAAAAACGTAACTAAAAATCTTCTTAAGACTCGTTAAAATCACATTTTGTCAGAAATATATTCTTTCTATTTTTGTAAAAAAAATGGTAGGAAATAAATTTTTTCGTACAATTTTGGATATTATCAGCTATGTTCTTTCAATTTTTTATTCTAATTCAAAGAAATTCGACGCGTAAATCAAACAGAGCCAACCGGCATTCGTAATCATGTGCACGGGAACTACAATCTCCTCTGCAAAATGACATTTAGACACGTAATGTTCGAAAAAAAATACTTGGAAATTTGCCATTTAATTATTTCGTGTAAAAAGAATTTCATATCAAACATTACTTTTATTTAATTTAGAAAAAAAAGATTTTTCAGGAAAAAAAATTTGTTATTATGAGAGGTTTTTCTAATAGGTTTCATAAGTGTGAGAGGTCGAATGAAATCAAAAAGTTTTATTAAAATAATTACTAAATAAAATAATAAAATATAATTATGAAAGTTCTACAACAAATAAGAACAGATTACAGTAAACTGTTAATTCTAGATTCAATTCGAAAAGATTCGTCCAAGTAGTTTTTTGTACAGTATTTTTTTAATAAGAAATATTTTATTTTGTTGAAGTCTTAAAAAAATATTTTATAAGAACATATGGATAATTTTATAAGTAAGACTGGCAATCCCGGGAACCCGTGATTTCGGGATTTCAGTAAAATTTGTTTCCAAAGAGATAAAAAAATTATAAAAAAATTGACTACTTTTTAAATTTAAATTTTTACTTTTTGGTAACTATTCAGTTCATGGTTAAGATCAAAACTCATGGCACTCATTTTTTTATTTCTCGCACATATTCCATTTTAAAAACAAATTTATAAAGAAGAATCTTTTCAGTTTGTATAAACCAGATTTTTAAAATTCTAAATATAAATATGAATATATTATTGATATACAATTGATTTTATTTTAAAGTGTTCTACAATAAATTAAAATTTATTTACAATTTTTGTTACTCCGATATATTTATTTTAAGTCTTGTATAACAAATTAAAAATTTAATTACAATTTTTGTTAATCCGAAATATTTATTTTGTTAAAAACTTATGTAAATAAATTATTTGAACTTATTTAATTATAAATATGATATTAAAAATTAATTATTCAAAAATTTAAAGTTCACCAAAAAACCCTTAACAGTAACAAAATCCACTACTAATCAGTTATATTTTATAACTGCTTTATAACTGATTAATATGGGTTTTTTTCCAAAAAGTCAAAAATAAAATTGATCAATTTTATTTTTGAATTTTTGGAAAAATTCCCTTTATTAATCTGTTATAAATTTTTTTTACTAAATAATTTTTTTATAAATTAATCTATAAAGAAACAAATTTTCCTTAATATATCATTGAATCAATGATATTGATAATTTAAATTTTATACAAATACTTTTTATCCATATTTAACCATTTCATGCTCAAGGGAAATATTTTTCCCTTCTACAAAAATCGTTATCGATTGTTCAATTATTTTTGAATCGATATTTTTTTACTGAATGTCAAAATAAAACGTATGTCCAAGGCGGCAAATGTGTTTCTGAACGAATAAAAACAAGAACTGTCAAACTTTATTGCACCAAAACCAAAACATTCGCGGGCTGAACTAATATTACCTTGAAAGTGTTTTCTTATGGTCCTGTAATGGTTAAAAGTAATTCTAAAATAATTTGTGATATTTGTTTAAAAAATTTATTACAAGAACGTTATTATTTTCATAATATATCCCTTATTATTTAAATCTTAAAATCCATGTCATTATTCCTTTTATTAATTATTCAAAGAAATTATTATTTCATTTTGTTTACCTTTAATATAAATTTATCACAGTAAATTAAATAATTAAAAAAAATTAATTAAAAATTAAATTAAATAAAAAGAAAGATTTTAAATAATAATAATTTCAATTTCAATAATTTGAAAAGGAAAATTGTTCACCTTAATGCCTATCTAAATGGAAATATCATCAGTAAAGACATACCGAGACTGAAAGAAATTAAACAATTCCGAAGATTTCGATTGAAGAGAGATTAAAAGAAGCTATCTTGATGTGTACGAAGCTGAAAACGACGATTGTAGAAACTAATTTGATGGATCTCATTGATAATGAGCTTATGATGGTAGAGAAATTTAGGGAAAGAGGATATTTTATTGACTTGGTCTACAATTATCTTCTCACTGTTTCGCCAACTTCCATTGAAGCCGAACGTGTTTTTTTCTCTTTGTGATATTTCTGTACAAAGCTGAGCTCTAGTCTACATGATAAGACATTGGACAAACTTTGTTTCTTGCTTTATCATTTTAAATCTTTGTAAATTATTTTATGATGCCAGCAAGTACGAAATATGTTTATATTGTGTCGAGTTTCATATAAATGTTTGTAAATTCCATGTTTTGTTGAATAAATGTTATTCATTTAATTTATGATGTTGTGTTTATAATAAATGTTTTTAATTAAATTTATTACTAATTGAGTGTTAATCACCGTAACAAAAAAGGGCAGTTTGATAAGTGGGTATCCGAAAGTCTAAACCAAAGATTCCCAAACTTTTTGCACTCGTAGACCCCTTGCCATGATTTTTGGTTTTGGGTAGAAAAAAACTGCTAAGAAAAACAACATACCCCTAATTTTTTTCGCTCACATAGACCCCTTGGAGGTCTATATAGACCTCTGGAGGTCGATATAGACCATTTTGAAAACCTAAAACAATGAAATGAAAACCAAGTATACATATATCAATCCAGGGAAATCCTGGGATTGCTAGCCCTAATTATAAGTTACAAACAAAACTATTTAACGCTTTATTTCAATCTTTTTGATCTTTATTGCCATACAAATGTATTATATATGGTGCTAATGGTCTTTGTAGAAGCCGTAGTAGTTTTGGTCTTTAAGTCAGGAATATCAGATGGGAGATTGCTTTTGAAAATTATTCCAATAAATTCAATAATCTGTATTGTCAATTTTTATGTTTTACTTTTTGCTGAGGGTTTGAGAAATAATTTGACTTCTTTTATTTTTGTTATCACAGAGATCAGCTAATGTTTTGCAAATAATTTAAAAGAATAGACAGATCATGTACAACATATAAAACTTCAATAATATTTTATAAAGCATTTCTTATAAATTTATGTCGATTATCCAAAATGGTCATATTCTTCTTGGATTTTCTATATGAAACTGGATTTGACGACATTAATAGAAGTTCATTCAGATGGCATATACAAAGACATGTAATAAATATATCTTTAGTGATATTAAAAACATCGCAAAAAAATTAAAACCTATGCTCAGTTTTCTTACCTCATCTCTCATAACAAAGTCGAAAATTTAGCTATGATAATTTAATACTTATTAAGAACACTTATATGATTTCCAATACTTTTATTGCCTCCATAAAACTTTCGTCGTTAGTCACCGATCTTGATTGCTAAAAAATTCTATTTTTAAACCTCTATTTATTCGAACAAATTTTAATTACAATTACCAACTAAAATATTTAAAAATTATTTTCAAAAATATTTTAATTCATTTTAAATACAATATCTATGAATAAATAAATCTTTGCAGTACAATCCATTATTCAAAATTTTTTAATTTACTAACACATAAATTTGAATATTTAGATTAAAATATTATTATTTATTTATTAATTAAAATACATTAATATAATTTTAAAGTTGTTATTTACATTTTAAAATTTTCCGAATAATTCGATGGATCAAAACATTCAAAATATCAATCATCAATTTGGGTGGGAGAAACACAATTCTTAAAACAAACATACAATAAACACAATACCAATTTGATAATATTAAAAAAAAATATTTATCGGAAAAAAAAACAATTAAAAAATTATTTTGTTACATATTACTAATCATTCTCAACTCAACAAAAATAGTTTGAAATGAAAATTATTTTTATTATAAAAATTAAAATTCTATAAAAATTTCAAATTTTTTATAAATTAATTTTTAATCAAAATAAACTATAAAATATGTTATTTACACATCGGTAAACAAAAAATTCAGTAACATAATTTAATGCTTGATTTTTTTACCGTTTATCAAATCATCCGGAACCCATTTCCCATACAATGCATATAATCCGGGTATGACTAACTGCTGCTTCACGTCGGATCCTTCTACCCATTCCAACCACTCATTTTCTTTCACCCAATTACAAGCAATTTCAAACAAAATATCATCGTTTGAATTTTCCCCTTTCACCTGAAATAATAATTATTAGATTATTTCATTACAACTAAATAATACAACAAAATAATTCCAACAATTTTATACAAAACTTTAAGAAATATATAAAATATGATTATGTGAATAAATATGGTCCAATGAAAATGTTTATACTCCGTATTTTCTCGAATTAACGGCGTGCCGTTTATTAACATGTAAGGTGTTAATTTTTTAACCGTTTTTTATTTTAGATTAAGATCAAACGCCTTTCTAAAAATGGGGATTTACCTACAAATGAAGACGCAGATATAGATATTGATTAATGTGGTAAAATGACAGAAACTGAATCGAGGGCGCTGTTTATTCGAGGAAATACGGTTATCAAAAAGAGCTTTTTATTAGATTACATAATTATACATTTTTTATCATTAATACATCAGGGATATTTTGACAACTAAAGTATCGAACAAGGATCATTCTAAAGCCCATAGTAAAATACTATAGTGGAATTTTTATTCATTTTTATTTTGAATAAAGATGAATATTTTATTACAGTAAACAGACAATTGGAATAATTTTTCAACTAATAACAAAACAACTCAAACAATAGTGACAAAAGATTTGTTTTTGGAACATTTGCCACTCAATAACTTATTGCTTTTATTACAGACACTAGGAGTTTTGTTTGAACATTCTTCAATATAACAGTGCCTTCTTTTCACACCACAAGGATCTATTCGTCTATATATATATATATATATATATATTGTAAAGGCAACTTTAATTCAATAACCAAGAACTTAAAATTGCCCTTACAATTATAGGAGTATTAGAAAAAAAGGCAAAGCAATTAACTACATTAATTATTTAACAACAACAGTGCTACACTAGTAAAATAGTACCTTTTCGCAACTTAGTCTCCAAATCAAATACACAGAAAAACAGTCCGACAAGTTTTGAATCAGCTTCGGTTTCTTTTTTGAGTGAATAGGTGAGACGATTTGACAATATTGATATTCTTTTTATACGATAGAATCGTCAGTAAAGTTTAGACCCAACTTTTTTCTTTTGGCAAAGAAATAATTATTCAGCTCACAATTCTGGGGAAATAAGTCATTTCCTCGGTAAATAATTATTAATTTGTAATTAATAATTGTTATTGATTTTTTAATTTTGTATATTTGGCAAATAATTATATAAATAAATAATTAATTATTGTTCTTCTGACAGCTGTTCTTTTTTCTTTTTTTATCAACAATAATTCTTTCTTCTTTTCTTTCTCTTTTCTTTTTTATAGCCCAATCTTACAGGGAAATAAAAAAATAAAAAAACAATAAAATAAAAATTACATAGATTCATAAAAGAATGTAAGTGTTGTACAATAAAAAAAGATGGCGAAACGTGCGAAAAAAAATCTACATGACCACAGTAAAACATAAACCTTTAAAAGAAGTGAAAGTAGAGAAATGCATACATGTAAAAAATCGAACATTGTCTATTTACAGAAATGTGGTATCATATATATATATATATATATATATATATATATATCTTCAATGTTAAGTGTCAGATTTTCTTTTTGCTTATAATGATTTGTTAATTCCACTGCCAATTGCAAGATGAAATTTCATCTTTTCGATTTGATTTAAGCTACTTCCTTGCATAAAACACAAGCATTAAGAACTGCAAGATCCAAACTATTGCGACAAACATGAACAGATCATGTACTACATTCACACTATAGTATAAATTACTGTCACTTGGTCCAAAATATCCACACCAAATTTAGAGAAGTTGTAGAAAGAAACGGTTTCTGGCAAAATTTTCCAGTCACATATATCACAACTGTTAAATGCCAGTTTCTCAATAATACCACATTCTTGCTTGGTTAGCCTTGAATAATTGTCATAATCATGGAATTATTATTGGGTAAAATGTTTGTTAACCCTCTATTAGTCGCTGGGGTCAAAATGACCCCAAAAATTATTTAAATAAATATCTATGATGTATTCTGCAAGTGATTTTGCAAAAAAAATGTATAACTCCTATTGGGTTCTTGGTCAAAAGAAGTTGTGATTAACGCAAAACTTTATTTCTATAACAATTTAAGTTTTTTAAACAAATATTTCCGAGGAACTTTTGCACTTTCTTTTTACGCAAACCATTATAAATAAGAATAGATATAAATATAGATAGGGTTATTTTATCTAGTACGAATTAAAATTTTATGCTTTTTTTAATTATAAGGTGAATTTACCAAAATTTTGTCACAAAGATTTTGTTGCATTTTTTATTAAATTTCAATTTTATTGTACATTTAAATTTAACTGTTTCTCAATTATATTTCTCCATTTTTTAAAATAGCATTTTCATTTCGTTTTTATAATAGCTTAAAAATTTCTTTTAGATTTAATAAAATAATGTTTAGAAAATAAAATTAAATCGCAATTTTCGTTTTTAAATTTACCCCTTTTTTACATAAAATAAAATTAATATTTCCAATAATAATTACGTTTTCCAAAAATACAATTAAAATCACATTTTAATTTACGTCGATTTAATTGCAATAAAATAAAAGTTACAAAAAATAGTTTAGTTTATTTTTATTTCGCAAATAAAATATTAAACTTATATTCCTTTTTATTTCATTTCAATTTTATTTCAACAGTTTCATCAAAATTGAAATTAACTTTTTTACTTTATAATAAATCTTTACATACATCTTTTAATAAACCTACCGTAAAATTTATTTTATTTCTTACATAAACTAATTTTTACATTAAATTTCTGAAAATCTTATTTTAACATATCTATAACAATATTTTACGGAATGTAATTGTTTAATTATTAATTTGATCAGATTGTAAATTCAAAAATTTTATGAACTCAACAACTCCGATATCTGCATTTTCTATGTATTTTAACGATGGATTTATTAAAAAATAGTATTATGTACTAATCAATTTATTGATTCAATACATTTCTGCGGTCAAATTGACCCTAGTGGGTAATAGTGTAACAAAACAGAAATAGAGCGACTAATTAAAGGTTAAATGCAACGCAGCTTGTTCATTTTTTGGAAAAATTTGGTACTTATTTTCTTGATTTTCGTACTGTTCCGACAATAGATGTTTTTTAGAGCCACAGCAAGTTCCAAAGAAGTATAGAAATTATCTCAAGCGACATTCCACTATTTTTTCAGAAATGAGTTCATAAGTTTCATTACCAAAAAGTTCCTAATAATTCATTTTTTTGGTCTTTCATTATCCTTCCCAAGTTATCTAAACCCATTGACTAAGTATGTTGAGTCCACATTAACATCAAGCCAAAATTTGATACCAAATTTGTCTGGTTTATTAGACAAATATAGTTTAAATTTGCATGTAGTTTTTCAAGGAAGCAGCTGTCCATCAACAGTTCAATTTTTCGCAGGAATATTCATAGGAATACAATTTGTAATAAACACATTCCAAATTTCAGATATAGCTTCAAATTAGTCTGTCCCCAATCGTTGTGATCTAATGGATTTATCATCAAAACGTAGAACCTTCAAAATTTCATGAAATTGATACTGTGCCATTGTTTCAGAAAAATATTTTGGTTCCTAAACATTTGACCACAACGATTGAAGATCCAAATTACTGATTCTGTAAGCTTCTCGGACTTATAAAATATCCAAAAAGCATCAATTTTTTCTGCAGACAGTTTCCAATCTATTTTCAAAACAGGCTTTGCTTCATTCTCTGTGCACTTGATGATACATATGCCGGGGGAAGAAACGATCGGAGGAGAAATGACCTGTCCCCGTTCTCAACCATAAAGATTCAATCTTAACCATCCATCAACAGAATGTAATTTAACATTAATTCCTTTAACAATATTACGGTAAAATAAAAATTATTAGTAATTTCTGAAAATTAGAAAATTAGCAAAGAAATTCCAATACAAAAATATTATCATTCCCCATGACCTATTCTAAAAAGCTTTCATATAATAAGTGTTATCAATAAACTATTGCCATTTTTCTTAATCAATTTTAACCTTAGCTCAAAAAGAAAAAACGAATGTTAATTTATTCATGATAAATTTAACCTCAAATATGCTGATAATTTTATTAAAGAGAATTTTCTTATCTTTATATTATCATTTCCAGAATGTCATAATTGATGAGGTAGTTAATTATTAAAACTCCAAAATAACGGAAAAAGATTTAGATATTATTTTAAAAAGACAACCGTTTTATATATATATATAATCTGAGTCCACATACCTCCTTCAATAAGTTCACGAGATCGGATTCCGGAAACTTAAATCTATTCACCAACTGATAAACGAGTGAAGCATGGGTTTTTAATTTAGCCCAAACCATTTTCGATAATTGATTCACCTCAAAATCGCATAAGGGATTATCTTTTATTTCATAACAGTCAGGAAAAAGTACACGATTATAATTTCTTTGTACAGTTATGGTGTTTGGATACCAATTGTAAAAAAATAAAGGACTTTTTACAACTAGATCCGGCCGGGTTGATATATAATGAAACCATTCCTCAATCGTTTGATTCAGACTCCCACTTGTGTTCGTCATTAAAATTACATTTGATAAATTTCTCGTAAAAATACTTCCAAACAATTTTTTCAACGGTAAGAATAAATCTATAACAGAAAAAAATAATTTTAAAAAAATAATTGCAATGTTAAAATAAAATCAAAATCCTTTTGTCAAAGTTATTAGGTTGTTCGATATGAAACGGGTCAAAATTAAAGTAAAATGTAAATCGATTTTTTTTAAATAATAACATTTTATTTTTAATCAAAATATCCCCCCATGTTGTCAACACATTGTT
>MQRK01241356.1:6106-19730 GCA_001938485.1 Girardia tigrina | reverse complement strand
TATATATATATATATATATATATGGAATTAATACTAAAATTACAAAATTTGAACTTTAAAAATAAAATCTGAAAATAATGAAAAATTTGTTCGAATAATTGTTTAGTAAAAAACATTAACTAAAATTTATCAATTTCGAACGATGTCGAATGACGAGAGTTTCGCTGAGAGTTGTCCAAAAGACAATTCTGATTGTAATGAAAATAAAAGTTTGAAAAGCCATGTTGGTGTTCTTAATAAATGTTATGAAGGAATTAAAACGAGATTAAAATTGACACTGGAAAAAATGTTTTTATTCAAGTATTTAATGGAGATGATTAAAAGTCCAGATTTGAATTTAATAATTTATTCAAAGAACAAATGTTAATTGATGTGTGAAAAATGAACAATATTTTTTGGAAAGTATTATTTCATCTGATAAAGCTTATTTTTATCTAAATAATAATATTGGTTATTTAGTGTGAGAAAAATCAACATTAAATAGTTGAAAAACCGTTAAATTAATCTAAAATATTATTTGTGTGGATTTACTACATAATTCAAAATATGACTTTATTTTCTTTACTGACACTGTTACGAGAGAATAGCGCTACTGGTTGTTCAACAAAAAATTGTGCCTGATTTTCCAAAAACAAAGGATATAGATTAAAATTTATTTTAAAGCACAGGAAAATTTTCGTGAATATTTTGGTACCCGAAATATAAAATTCTGACGTTAATCATGCTAACTACAAGCTCTGGTAGCATTGAAAAAACATATTTATATTGATGCTTAAAATATCATTATTTTTATAACGAAATCATTTTTTGACCTCTTCTCACTCCGCATTTTCTGTTTGTGATACACAAAAGTTTGACCGTTTATACCAACGTTAACGAACTTCACATAATGCAAGAGACTT
Source organism: Girardia tigrina (assembly GCA_001938485.1). Taxonomy (NCBI): domain Eukaryota; kingdom Metazoa; phylum Platyhelminthes; order Tricladida; family Dugesiidae; genus Girardia; species Girardia tigrina. Next base: position 18,828 of record MQRK01241356.1, on the reverse strand, counting down.
GAAATTTTACAAATGTGCTTATGCAGCCAAAAAAATTTTAAAAAAAATAAAAAACAAATTCAAAGAATTGCTGAAAGTAAAAAAGTCAAGGTGAGACGAGGTTTTGAACGCACACGAGAACCAGGACCAGATTTTTTTGTTATACACCAGAACAGCGCTTCCCAAAACAGCGCTCCCCAAAGCAGCGCTTTCCAAAACAGCGCTTTTCAAAAATAGACAAAATTTGAAAACTAGAAATGATAAATTACTATAGGCTTTTTTTACTACACTATGTAGCAGTTTACTACACTATGTAAATCTCAAAAATTTTGAAATGTGTTATTTTTTACTTATTAATTAATATCCAAACAATTAAAATAAAATAGCAGTTGCCTTTTATCTGTAACACATGACCTATTCAAACTACAGAAACTTCATGACAGGTGTCATTTAGGTGCAAAGAGAATGCGATATCTGTACGATAAGTTGGAAATAAATGTGTCAAATGTAGATATAAAGGATTTAATCTCGAAGTGTCAAAGTTGTCAATCTATTGATCCGGCACCAATAAAATGGGAAACTGGAAAATTAGCTGTCAATGAAAACTGGACAAGACTTACAGCGGTTGTCACAAAAATTTGATCAACAAAAATTCTTAAGTATCATTGATTGTGGACCCTCTCGATTTGCAGTATGGAAACTAATCAAAGCTGAGGATGTCAAGTCGATTGTTACAGAGTTTTCAAATTTATTTTGCGAGCGTGGATCTCCAAAGGAGTTGATTATTGACAATTATACGACATTTCATTCAGCCGAATTGCGTCTCGATCGAATATCAGTATTATGGAAGCCTTATGTTGGTATAACAATACACCGTCCGACGGAAAAGAGACACCTAGTTCAGCACTCTACAAGTACATTCCAGCCGGTTTGGAGATAATCGAAAGAATTGAAAAGGAGCCGGTTTACAATAAGGTAAAGACAGACTTCGTAGAGCAACAGTTAGTCTGGGTAAAGCCTGAAAATAATATGCCATGTACAAAGCAATGGATAAGAGGTGTTGTCGTTAGGAAATTAGATCAAAGAAAGTACTTAATAAATTGTGATGGTTTTTGCTGTCCACGGCATATAGACGATATTCGACCAAGACAACCAGACCTGCCGCGAAACTCTTACTCGGATTACATGTCGGAAAATAACAACGAATCTGCTCCGAGTGCTAAGCAAAGTGAATCGGGAATCAGCAACAGACCCTGTAGTGATTTAGTAAAGCATATTTAAAATTTCTTTTATATATTTGTTTGTGCATGCGATTTTGAAATTTACAAAAATTTTCCTGAAAAATACTTTAAAAAACTATTATCAAATAATCAAATTGTAAAAAATGTAAAAAAACAATTATTCGTTCAAAGAAAAAAATGTATTTGTTTTATCTAATTAAAATACACAATACCTCACGAATTTAAAAATTATTAATCATGGCGATGAATTTATTTCTATCAAACCCGCTCATCTTACGGGTGAATTCAAGACAGATTATCGAGTTCATTCAAGCACATAACCGTACGATCTGCGATGCTTTGATCATGAACTGCGGCGATCCGAAATTCGGCGCGCCTGGGTTAGATGGCGGCCCTGTTCTACTACAAAATACGCCATCAAAAGACGGTAAATCGATTTTGATTTTAGTCGGTCCTGTCCGCCCATTTTGGCAGGAAATACAGCGCGGTTCCAGGCGTACTTCCGCGCGTCAAGCGCAGCTTCTCACGCCCCACGCTTTAGACCCCAAAGAGAACAACGAAAAACGAATTATTTGAACGAGTATGTAGTAGATATAGATTCTTGTGACGGAGAATCTGGGGGAGTGTTACATGTTAAATTTATTTATTAAATGGAATATTTAACATGAAAAAATATGGATAATTATTTGTTTAAATAATATCATTTTAAAAGTATTTGTTATTAAAAAATAAATTTTATAGATTTGTTATTCGTTGTTACACTCGTGTCATTAAAATTTATGTCTATCACAAATAAAGTTTTTTAAATAAATATTTTCGAGGAACTTACTCACTTTCTTTTTTTACATAAACCATTATGAATAAAAATAGATATAAATATAGATATTGTTGTTATTTTAGTTATTATGAATTTAAATTTTATACTCGTTTTTTATGTTAAAATTACAAAGGTAATTTATTAAAATTTTGTCACAAAGATTTTGTTGCATTTTTTATTAAATTTCTATTTTATTTTACATTTAAATTTAACCGTTTCTAAATAATATATTTTCGTTTCTATTTCCAAAAAAAATAAAATTAAAATCGCATTTTCATTTCCTTCAATGTAATCGTTCTAAAATTATATTTATATTTTGATAAAAGAACATTTTACAATAAAAATAAAATCACAATTTAGTTTAATTTAACAACTTTTAAATTACCCTTTTTTATAAATAAAATTATATAAAATTTAGGAATTAATATGATTAATATGTTTAAATAAAAGTTACAAAAAAATTTTTAGTTTATTTTCCAAATATTAAATTTTACATTTCATATAGAATTAAAATTTACTTTATTAATAAATCTGTTTATGGATTTTGTGTTAACAATTAAAAATTAGTATTATTAGTTCATACCAGAAAGAATGAGACTTTTGAAATGTCAATATCATTTTTAACGAGCAATGTAAAAAAAACAACCCTGTGTAATACATTCATTCATAATCACCATTCTTCTTTATAACATTAGAGAGGCATTGTATCAGTTTTCCAATCTCAGATGACCATCAATCAGCAGAAATATTTTTCAGTTCTGATGTAATGAATTGATGTAACTCATCTGCAGATTGAAAATTGGTTTTGTGTCGCTGATCTTCCAAGTAAGGGTGAATAAAGCGATCCAAGATGTTATAATCAGGGCAATATGGTGATTGACGGAGCAAGGTAGCATTCTTGTTTGCGAGAAATATGGACGTCACTTTGGAAACATTAGCCCTCGCGTTGTCTTGCGCGAAAATCATGTTTCTCCAGTTGAGTGGAAACACATGTCGACTAAACTTCTTCTCCATAATAACAAGAAAAGTGACATAACGCTCGATATTCGTGCTTTCTCTCTCCTGCAGCAGTTCGCAATGATATTTTCCAGTGAAGGACACTGCGATGACAGACATGATTTTTCTGTCAAACTGGCTACGCTTCACGACATGAATGGGTTCACTGTGATCACCATCAAGGGAGACCCAGCAATGGTTGCTTCTTTTCTTGCCAACAGTTCTCATGTAAAACCACTTCTCATCCACCATCACAATATGTTCATGTTGGTGTTTGCTTTTCAAAATTTTCAACCATTCCTTTGCAGCAACACGATTAACCTCTTGATCATTTGACAATGCATGAGGAACCCACTTACGAGCAACAGACCGAAAGCCCAAATGGTCACTCATAATACGCTGAATGGTTTAATGGCTGAGGGATGTCTCATCTTCAATTTCATCAATGGTCACTGCACCATTGGCGTTAATAATTCCAGAGACCAACAGAATGTTTTCAGGGGTTGTTTTTGTTGATTTTCTCCCTTGGTTTTCCCAAGCAAAAGAAGTCAAATTCAGTTATCCACCGATACACTGTAGATTCTCCAACACTGTCAGCACCATGAACAGAGATAATTTCCTGATAAATTTCACTTCCCGTTATGCCGAGTGAATAACGGAAGAAGGTATAGAAACGAAGATTTTTTCGATTTTCCGCCATCATACAGACAAATAAATCAACCAATATTCAAACAAGTATTCAATAAATATTTCTGTCAATATTTTTTTAACTATTACATATTTTTACTATTTATATGTTACTATATACTGCGCAAGTAATTTCCGCCTTTACAGATCACAAACATAGAAATATAACATCATTCTCACTCTTTCTGGTACAATGATCATTTGTTGATTATACAATTATTATTTTATTGCAAAAAATAAAAAATTTTTACAGTTAATCTGTGGAAACATAATGCAAAATTACAATAGAATTTTATATGGATATAGAGGGGTCTATCGCATTTCATTGATATTATAACTAAATTTCTTTCTTACGGACATAATTTTGTAAAATGGCATTATTATTTCCTAAGTCCTCATTATATATGTGAGAAGAAAAAGTAGGATAAGTTAAATTTAAAAATCGGGAAACTAGGATTAATAAAATGAACCATCAATATTAATTTTATAACTATTTAACAAATACAAACAGAAATCAAATCGTTATATCAATAAGATGTTCTTACATTATAAGTTTCAAAAACCTGATCAGCCGTTATTGACGGAGTGAATATTCCCCGTCGAGCAATCGGGCCCAGCGGTCCACAATCTAACACGTAACCTTTATTAACCCACGCCTCAACATTAAAACCTGGAGGTTGCCACAATTCGAGATTAATATGAGCATCAGGAAATGAGAGATTCTTTTTACTGAACAAAAGTAAAATAAAAAAATTTTAATAACAATCCCTTAAACACCTATGGAGCCGCTGCATGGTTTCTGTAGGTGAAAGCCATGGTATTTCTTTAAATATAACATTTGTATAATGCACCCTTTCGATTATCAATATTTTCAAAACAAAACTGATGATTCTGTGAGATCTTCGATTACTAACATCGATTATTATTGGCAGAGTTTGATTGTCGACATGAAAATGTCTTTTCCATTTGATGGATTCTAATACGAATAGTGATAATGCGAAAATATATTGATAATCATTAAATAAATCGTGATTTGTTTATAATAACATACGACGAATTTATAAAAGTCAATGTCGATTGAAGGATGTAACGTTATACTAATTCAGTTACGAACGTATGAAATTGTTTTTATAATTTGAATTGAAATAAAATATTTATTATTATTTTTAAATATTTTAAAAATATGAAATTATTACGATGTAAATAATTAAAAGAAGCACTTTCAGAGTTTATAAAGTTTATAAAGTTTATAAACGATTTCTAACCGTTTATATGAATTTCGATGCATATATGATGATAGGGTTCATTCATCTCTCGTAGTCATTATCATTAACATTTACAAACAGTTGTGATAGTGTAAATCGACTAATCAAATTATTGAATAATAATGGTTATTCAAGATCAACAAACTGACAATTTTTAACAAAAAGAGTTTTAAATTGTGCAGACTTCAAAAGGTGAAATTTTTGAAAATTGAGAAAGTTGAAAATTTTTAGAATACAATACTTCCCTTTAGCGAGGGAAGTAACAAACAGCAGACTTTTTAGCGCGAATATCAAACGAAAAATTTTGTGTACTTTTCTTAAAACAGCGACATGCAAGTTGCATAAAAGAAAGGCTGACTCCTGACATAAATGAAAGAGAGAGCGCCATGGTAACTGGTAGGAATGTTTTATCGAATCGGTATAAATCGGTATAAAAGGGCTCTGATGTCTCCATATCTTCTGAAGTAAATATCACGGATTCTTCAAATGATGTAGATATCCAAATGCATGAAAATGTACATGTGGTAAATGAAGACAGCGATAACAACTGATAAAACTCATGCACAATCGAAAAATAATACTAAATTTATTAGACACGGCTATATTGATATTTTTTACAGAAAAATATCACTACGTGAAGAGGACTAGGTAATTATTATGGCTAGCTTAAACATAGATTCTCATAGAATCTCATAATATAGATAAGTTATTATACAATTCTGCGCCGAAAAAAGCTCAATAACGGAAAAAAAGACATCACCAGGAGAAATATTTTGTGTTGTTCATTGATAATGTCATATAATCGTGTACCAGCAATACATATGTATTGGTTCCCCAACAAATTTCTCCAGAAAGCAGCAATATCAGAATTCATTTCCCGAGATCGTTTTATAATGGAACAGTTTTTTTAACAATCAAAAACAAATTTAATTAGATTTCGAACTCTGCTTGAATTCATTTAATTCTAGGTCCTCCAATAATCTACTTTCATTAAAATTTGATTTAAAATCCATGGATAAGTTTTTTAAATATTCTATTTTTCGAACTTATGAACAAATGTTCTTTAATTCAAATTTATAAATAAAATGTCTAATTTTCGAATTAATAAAAAATGTTCTATTTTTCAGATTGTCCCATGTGTCTCAGAAACGAAGTCGTGTTGACAATGCAGACAGTAGGAATTCCAAGAAATGTGCAATTACAATGGCAAATTGCATCGGGAATAGCAGACGATGAGAACGGTCAGAAGTAAAAAAGTCTAGAATCTAGACTAAAGATGTCCATGTACCAATAATACTATCGACACATTGTAAAATGTACATATAAATAAATTACAAGTATTAAAGTAATTGCAAATATTGATCTGTGTATGTATATAATATTTGATATATATAGAAAGCAAGTCAATATAAAGTATGAAATAACAGCAAAGTTTATTGTTAATTAAGCTTGAAGATGTTGGAAAATCCACTGAAAAATATTTTGCTTCAATAAAATTTAGTTTTTGAATGCGTTATTGATTTTCATAAAAATTTTCAATTATTTTTAAATTTCCTATTAAATATAAATAAGTTATAAAAATATTTAAAAATTATTAATAAATTTAAATAAATAATAAAAATTGAAAAATAAATAATAGAAAATATTGTAAAATATTAATAGAAAAATAGAAATTGAAAATCAATTTACCTTTTCTCTCTAAACACAACGATTCCGTGTGACAATCGGAAAAAGAAAAAATAATCGCAATAATAAATAAAATAACAAAACGTTCTTTCATTTCATTGAGGATATTATGCAAATGAAAAAAACGAAAAAATATGTTTAAACCAAAAAAAATTCGTTAAAAGAAACGTTTTACGATCGAATTTGTAGAAATAAATAATAAAATAATTTTCATATCATTTACAACGAGAATTTTCTAGTGGCAACTAGTGAAAGTTAATTTTTATTTCATATCAAACATGCATTATCACACACTAAGGCTAATTGAAATTCGCTCTATTTATGCACCATTTAGATTTGAAAATTAAAACAGTATTTTGTTTTATGAAAAAATTTGATATTAAAATGTTAATTAAAAATATATATTATAATTTTCTGTGAAATTTTCACTAAATAATTTTTATAATTATCGAAGACTTGTATTTTTTGGATATCTTTAATTTTTTGTTTTCTCTTAGTTGAACAATTTATCAAAAAATACAAATATATTTAAAAAATCGAATTTAGATTTAATTTATCGAAAATCGTTAATTAAATTTACATAAGTTATATTTGTATAACTAAATTAATATATTTGGTTTTTGTGGGGATAAATAATTTTATGATATTTATATTATCTGTATTATACTAAATATATTACAATAATTGATCCTGAATATTCAAATTAATCTCTTGAATTTGTTTTATTAATATTACTGTAAAAGAGCTAACTGAGAACGTGTTTCAGTGAATTCCTTTAACGTAAAAAAATAAAGATAAATATATATAAAACTTTTATTTTTATACAATATAAATAAACATATATAACAAAAAAATGACATACGAGAGAGAGAGAACGACACAGATAAATCTCGATTTCGATTTGTGTTTGTTGTTCAAAGGTTTCAAGGAATGATCTTCTGTTGTAACAATATTGATGGAAACGTCAGAGAATCATTCGGTTGCACAACGAGATTTTGAGACAATAGATCACATGAAGAGGAGCACTTTCAGGGAGAATATTGATAAATTCCTTTACGAACCGATTTTACAAGTATAATTGTAAACAGTAATATTAATTATTGTTTTTATCGATTGTTTTTATATATATAATTCTATATATATACACATATACATATATATATATATATATATATATATATATATATATATACAATTCTATATATATTATACTATATATAATTTATATATAATAATTGGCTGGGTCACTACAATTACAACGAGTGTAATTTTTAAATTACAAATATATTTCCTATTTTGAAATTGTTAGTTTATTATTATGGAATCCTCTTACAGTTTTAAAATGGAAAAAAGAAAGTGTTAAGGTACAGAGTAAGGGAGAACTCACTTTCCTTAACTTGCCTAATGTGCTTATCAAAGGAAGATCAACAATCTTCAATTATTTTTATTAAAATCTTTTACTAAGTTTGCTTAAGGTGTTACTCACTGAAATTTGATTTTTAATTTAAAACTTTTGTGATAACAAATGATCAATAATTATTTGCAAAACAAGAAAACATTTATATATTAAATATCAATAAAGCAAAACAAGAATTCTTTTTATAAAATTTTATTGATAAATATATAACTATTTTTTACAAAATTCAGATTTAAAAGAATAAAATAGTTACAAATATCCTTTGTATAGTGCGGTAATTAGATCGCTTCGAAATCACCGTTTCGAAACGTCTATCAATTTAGTAATATAAGATTATTATTTTAATATAATGTAAATTAAATTTTATGGATTTTAAATATTTTATTTTAAAGAAAGTATAATTAAATTATAGAAATCATCAGAAAAAAATTTCGCTTCGAGGCAACTGAACGCAATCTTCGTCAGAAATTCAATTCACGGACTTCGTCGGAAAATTCAATCAACACAATAACAGGAAAAATTCGCTTTTCGTCGGAAAATTCAATTCAGGGACTTTTGTCAGAAATTCAATTATCGGAAAATTCGATTCAGGGGCTCCGCCAGAAGATTTGATGAACACGATAACAGGAAAGATTCGCTTCTTAACTGTTCACGGAAATTGCCACTGGAAGCTTGGACTAAGAAAAAAATTTAATTTTTAATTTTAAACATGAAAACCAAAATATTACATAAGAAAAAATTGTAATTTTAATCAACTATATTGCCGAGCACTTTCTTAATATATGAAATCTGGTGAGTGGTAAAATGCGTGCGAAGAACGTCAAAAGAAAACGCGTGGTTCGTGTAACTTATGATAAAAAAAGAAAACGCGTGGCTCACACAAAGAAGAAAGAACAGTGCATGCGGCCACTGCGAATAGGGACGCACTATGCGTGACAGGAACGCATAGTGCGTAACGAAAGGTCTCACAAGCTCCAAAAAAATAAATATGATAATAATAAAATAAATTTTAAATTTAAATTTTTTTAAAAAATTTAAAAAATTTAAAATTTAAATAAATAACACATATAAATTTTAAATTTATTTTAATTAAAATTATAAATAATAAATAAAAACAATAAATAATATCTTCGTATTATTTAATGCGAAGGATACAAAAAAAATAAACAAAACAAGTAAATAACCAAAATAAACAAAATAATTAAATAAACAATAAATAAATAATTAATGTCCGAATAAAATAAATTGTTTTTTATTTATCTTTATTTGCATTCCCCAAAAAAAGATTGAACTTATAATTCAAAAAAAATTTCTTTACATCCATTCTTTATGTAGGCTGAACTCTTCTTGGTCAAGAAAATCTTTTGTTATCTTTTGTACAAGGCAAGAGATTATAAGAAATGTGAATCTAATAAATGTTCGATCAAATGTGTGAGTTTTCTTAACATGGCATTTTCAACAGCACTTATTCTGTTTACGCTCAGAATCTAAAGATAAAGCTTGAGTCCAGGTACAACACTTTAACTGAAGTTCTGGCGACACATACAGATGGATGCGCAGAACATAACAATGTGCTAAGGATCGTTCTAGAAGAATTAGACGAAGTTCACGTCGCCTTCCTCGATCTCACAGACACATTTTGCAGAATGCCCATCGCTCATGTGATAGAGATTCTGCACAAAAAGGGGATGAACTCAAAATCTTGCGATCTAATACGGCAAATCTACACTGATAACACGTCCGAATACTCATGCAACGGCCGATCAATTCCAGCAATACCAATCAACAGAGGAGTTCGGCAAGGCTGCCCACTATCGATGCTCCTATTCAATATCGGTATCGACCCAATCCTAACAGAGATCCACGGCTCACCAGACTCTGGAATAATAATCGGGAACCACAAAATATCCTGCCTCGCTTATGCCGATGATATTGCGCTTATTTCCAACACGAATGAAGGTCTACAAGAAATGGTCAACGGTGCTTTCCAATGGACATCAATGACCTTCAACCCGAGCAAATCCGGCTACCTATTGACAACAAATGGGAACGAGAAAATTTACATCAATGGAGAAGAAGTCCCGACAGTCGACGACGAAAAGCGATATAGATACCTGGGGGTTGACTTTACAAGAAAAACAAACAGCTCACCAACCGAACTATTTAAATGTTTAATCAGAGGCATGAAAAAGATCGCCAGCTCCTCTCTTGACCCATGGCAGAAGATTGACGCATACAAAACATTCATCCACTCGCGTCTGATATTCTCATTTCGAAACTACAACATACCGAACAGAGTACTATCTAATTATGACCATGATGAATCAAAAGACGAGGTATTCGCCACCGTCCTGGATGTAGAAATCAGAAAGATAATCAAACCCATTTGCGGACTCCAACCAACAGCAAGTAACGATTATATTTATGCTGGAAAAGAGTACGGTGGACTTGGGTTAATTGAGACCCGTGACGAATACGCCATACAATCTATCATACAGGCGTTCAGGAATTTGACCTGCGAAGATATGAGCGTTGCCGAAATAACATTGATCAACTTGAACAACACCTTGAAAAAACAAAAGAAAAACAAAAAGAGAAAAAAAACAATCCAGATTGGACAATCAGCGAAATGATGGATTGGCTCTATGAAGGAGATCGGGAGAATGAAATCGAATCGTGGTGGACCAAAGTCAGAAACAACATCAGATATCTAGACAAGATTGGATTACAGACACGTTTCCTATACGATCAAGAAAAAGGAATATGCTTACAGATTAAGTCGTCTGGCGAAAACCTAATATTATCTACCGCCAATAAGAACACGTTATCCTTCCAATTCCATAGACTATACCGTCACCAGAAATTTGTGGATTGATCAAGACAGTCAAATGCGGTAAGATCAGCTGACGCACTGAGTAAAAACAAGATTTCCAGCCAAGTATTATATGATGGTAGCCTAACAGCAACAGAATGGCGATTCATCCATCAAGCTCGCACAGGGAATCACCCTGTGAACTTTAAGTCAAAAAAGCCTGGAGAACAAACATTCTGCCGCGCTTGCCGACAATATGCTGAAACGCAGATGCACGTTCTTTGTCGCTGCAATGCAAATTGGCACTTGTCACCGCTCGCCATATTGCTGTAGTTGACCTGCTCACAGAGGCTATAGATTTTGAAATGCAATACTATGAGATTAAGAAAGACGAACAAAGTGACTTTTCAACATCGAGCAGAAGAATCGATATACAAGTCAAAAGCACTGAAGGAAGAACTCTTTGGTTGATCGACATCAAGACGCCGTATGATGAGACGGAGAACCTCAAGTCGCCAGAGAGCTTAACGAGACAAAGTACAAGTCCCTAGAAGCCGAGCCTAAGGCCAAATTCCCAGACTGGAACATTCAACTCGGCACGATTGTCGTGTGCTGTCTCGGCTCCTGGCCAAAGAAGAATGACGAAGTACTCAAGGATCTCAAGTTGTCCGATATTGCAATCAACAGCCTTCGAAGAAGATGTGTGATATCCAATATCAAGCGCTGTGCGTCAACTTGGGCGAAACATAACATACTCTGTTTCAACCCCTGCTCAAGTTCCACGGAGAAACTAGTGAACTCAATCCTGGAAGGAATTCAATCTATGGACGCTTAATGACGCTGTAGTCAGTAGCGATCCTCTTTCTGTGGTCACTTGTGACCCTTCACTTGTTCTACCTGTTTTATTGTAATAAAATTTAGTAAGGGGAATCCCTCAAAGTAGTAATGATTATTAATGCTGTATTTATTTTTATAATACCGGTTTGAGATTTATGAAATAAATAATTCCTCAAATGTAAAAAAAAGAATTTAATTTCGATTAAATTTGTTTAAATAAAATGTATTAGACATTTTTGTAGATAAATAAAATTTGAAAATCTGATGTCAGCTTTTAATATTGATAGCCTGGAAGATGTTCCAAAAACATTTAACCAATATTAATAGGTAGAATATAAATGCAAAAATCAATATAGTTTATAGGAATAGAATTCATAAAAATAATTTGACTAATTACAAAATGATATAATTTATTATGTATAATTAGTTATTTAAAGAATATTCAAATTCTATTCATTCTGGATAAGAACATCTGAAATCGTCTATCCAAAAATTTTTGATTAGTCCATGGAGCGGAAAGTAAAAGGATTGACCAAACATTTGGGAGATATCATAAATAATTAAACAAATTTAAAAGATAAATAATATTATTAATAAAAAAAATTGTTTATAAAAACAACCACGTTTTTTAAGCATTACCAATGCACTAAAAAGAGGAAAATAATTTTTTTTCTAGACATGTGCGAAATTTTTTACCTAACCAAAAACGTGGGGCGGATTTCTGAATTACTGCTATTAGTAACTGCTATTTCCTCTTTACTGCTTTTTAGAAACAATCGATCATTTCTATGCCCCACGTTTTTGGTTACGTATAAAATTTCGCACATGTCTAGAAAAAAAATTATTTTCCTCTTTTTAGTGCATTGGTAATGCTTGAAAAACGTGGTTGTTTTTATAAACAATTTTTTTATTAATAATATTATTTAACTATTTTTAGTTATCATTTAGGAATTCAAATCTTTCGATTGATTTCGAATAACAGAAA